>JACEEZ010013387.1:0-70000 GCA_016584305.1 Chionoecetes opilio
GGGGATTTAACCGTTAATTGTAAAAAAAAAAAGCTACTGAACTTTTTCCCCATTATTATTTTTTTACTTTATTATTTAGGGGAAGATGTTTTTGCCAACAATAATCCACCAAACTAACACCACTACGACAGAGCTCAACTCAGTTGTCTACAATCACCTTCACACCATCTTTCCACCTGCCAAGCGAACAGCGCCTCGTCTCGCTATCAATTCGGTCTTGCTATCAAACCGCTAAATTACAACTGCTGCAGCTTTGGGCTCAATTTTGCATTGTGATGAATCAAGTATCAATAGCAGTGAAAACATTAACTTATAAGCAGGTCACCCAGTCACTCCTGAATTTATTCCACCCCCTCCAGCACCAAACACCACCCACAGCCCATTGCTAGCTACAGTAAAAGCCTTTATAACTCGGCACGATAGGGGCTTCTGGCCCTTGCCGAGTTATGGCAATGTCCTCCTCTGATAGGGGGGGAAAAAAAAAAAATTAAATAAATACAGTACTTGTAAAAAGCATAAAAAAAACTAACACTTACCAATGAAAACGGGGTAGCGCAAAGGGCCCATGTAAATCCCAAGGAGGGGGAGCACCTTGTTGTAACATGTAGAAGATGTTTTTAGGGGGAACTCGGGTCGCATTTTAACACTGGGTATCATTTTAAATCACTTTATAATCACAAACTCTGTACTGTTTGTATAACAGTACTGTACCTGTAACCAAACTTAATTTTGGTAAATTTTTTAGATGGCACCAAAACTTCCCTAACACAATGGGAGCATTGGTTTTTGTTTGTTACCTATTGTATTCTAAGAGAACATTTTCTCCTTGAGCTTTTTCCGTTCGACAAATCAATAGGTTTCGGAGATGTAGAACAATTTTTAGGTGGGGGGAGGGAATATGCTTCTCCTTGTTTACAAAAATGCCTCCCTCTTTCTCTTCTTGTGACCTGTATCGCTTTTTTGAGGGGCCATCCCGTGGCTCCTTTACGAGGCGCAAACCCGTGGTTACCTAAAACCAACCTAAACCTGAACTTACCTAACCTTAAAAAAACCTAACCTAACCTTACCTATAAAAATAAAACTTCAACCTCCTAAACTGGGTGTCCAATAAATAAAAGTTTAATAAAATCCCCAAACAAAAAGCGATTGCAGGTCACAAGAAGAGGAAGGAGGGGAGATATTTTGTAAACAAGGGAGACAATTATTCTCCCCCCCCACCTAAAATGTTCTATATCTCCACGAAAACTATTGATTTGCGACGGAAAGCTCAGAGAAAATGTCTCTTTAGAATACAATAAGGTAAACAACAAACCATGACTCCCTATGTGTAGGGGGAAGTTTGGTGCCATCGTAAAAAATAATAGCTTAATTTTTTATCACTGAAGCACTTAGTTACTGCAAACCAACTATGCCTGGTCCATTAACACTTACCTTCGACTGCGAGTGCATGGGGGAGGACACCAGGGGGCGGGCATGAGCCTCTAATCAAAGGCCGTCCACTATAAGAATCCTGCCTGTCCACCCACCACGGGCGAGGGGCCTCCTCACCAAATCCCACCCTGGAGCTCACTGCCTACACGCGGCCATAGGCAAAGGTTTGTTATATTTATAAAAAAAAAAAAAAAAAAAAAAAAAAAAAAAAAAAAAAAAAAAAAAAAAAAAAAAAAAAAAAAAAAAAAACCTTTTCCTTGCCATGCAGTATATCAAATCCGAGTTTATACAGTGCCGAATTTTTTATAAGGGTTTTTTTACTTTACAATATAAATTTAAGTTCTCCAGACTCTGGCCACACCTCCCTAACAGAAGGATCTTTCATTTCAAGATCCCCAAGTCTTTTGGGAAAAAGTCCCCGACTTTGGAAAATAACATCTTGCTCCTAACAGTCAGTTGACAATCAAGACAAAAATCTCTTTAAAACTTTGATCTATGATAGAAAAACATTGGAAGTTTCGACCCCCTGGACCTTCAAAACCTCCGTTTTTCCCCCGTCAAAATTGTATTCTGTCGAAACTTCCTGTAATTCGGAGTCAAAAGTAATTCTTTATCCTATGCATATTCTGATGTGTTAAAGTGATGGTCACTTAAAAACGTCGGAAAATTGGCTTCTTTTGCAGAGTTACCTACCGTCTCTCCCCCCCTCTTCCACAACTAGCCTGGGAGCCCGTCGGGAACTGTTTTAACCGGGTGTTTGGGGACAGCTTAAGGAATGTGGCAAAAAGTTTGTACTGATAGTGTATTATGTGGAATGACGGTAAAATTATATCCGGTAAAACACTATGGGATGACATAAATGCCGAAATAACATAAAAATACTAACCTAAAGACCTATGGGAATTAATAACCTATGTCGGACCAAATCCTCGTGTGGTACCTACTCTCAACGAGACTGCGCGGTACCATTTTCTGAGATCACTGCCTAGTTTATTTCCTAGGGCCTAAAATAATGGGGTAACATTTTCCAGATGGCGGTATTAATTGATATTCCGAAAACCGTTTTATTTTTTTTCAATGACAAATGATCCTAAAGATCCGTCGCTTTTCCATTGATAAACAATGCTTCTCCATCGAAAAATGCATAAAAACTTTGGCAAGTGAAATAATAGTCAGTGTCTGAGCAACCAGAGAAGTGACGGAATTGTACTAAAACAAGTGGTGCCCCCCCCCGCATTCGCCAGCCGCCGAGTGGTCCCACTTTGCCGCTCACCTGGAGACCAGAGGGAAGAGGAAAACTGGGGGTATTCTCTACTATTCCATTTCCGACTTAACCAAAACAAAATTGCTAAACAAATCCTAAAAGGAGGGGAGATTCCGCCCCCCTTCGCACTCAGGTGATATAACACGAAGGCGCTGTTTTTCATGAACCTAGACCGGAACCTTACACCTTGAACTTCCTATAGGGTGGGGGACCTCTGGAAGGGGAAGGTGTGTTCCTGTTATGCACATTAGACAACTATATATTTCTTGGTTAAATTTTTTACACTGGCGATACAGAAATTCCCTACAGCAAGAATTGGGAGTTATAGTAGGTTTCTGTTATTATCTTATTAGATTTCTAAGAAACATTTCTCTTCTATTGACAGGGTCCCCAACCCGCAGTTTAGAATAATTCGCCCGCGGACGCCATATTAGCGTAGCCCGCAGAGGCCGATTAACCGTGGTCGGCTATACCCCCACTCTGCCCGATCATGCATTAACTTATTGGTCATATTAAATCGACAAGAGTAAGAGGTTTTTTATTCGGCTGCATGCCCATACCATCATTTCAAACGTGTTGTTGAAAGCGTCTTTTTTTTTGTCGACTCATTCTAATAAAGCTGTGTGTTTACAAGGATAGGTTAAAGTATGGTCTCGAGGTTAGGTTAGGTTGTAATGGTTAGTCTGTTCGGTTTATGGAGGTTAAGTTAAGTATATTTTTATAAGATTTTTTAGTTCTTCTTCATCTTATGTTTTTTTTTCCTCGTAAAATTCTGCAATGGGTCTTCCCCTTCCTAAGATGAAGCGACTGCGAGGTATGAAAAAATCGTTTTTTTCAACATGCGTCGTGGTATCGCCTAATTATCATCACTAAATTAGTTTTACTAAAGAAAACTTCTTTGCCGAGCGAAAGGGAAAGCCCCTGTCCTCATCTGCTATCGACACTTGGTGTCCGTGTGCAAAAGAATACAAGGTGAAGAGGCACTTCGAAACACTTTTTCATCGCCAATGTACGCAGCAGCATTATCACGAGGAGGACAGGAAAAGGAGGTGTCTCGCCTGTCCTCACTTCTTGGGGAAGCAAAAACAACGCTGTTCAAGAAGGCCTTTTCAACGTCAGTCGGACAACACACTCGTGCCAGCTACCGGGTGCTAACACCCCATAAAATCGTGATGTTTGCGGGTCGTCCCCCGGAGCCTCAAGCCCTTCACCGAAGGAGAGATTCATCAAGGTGTGTGGAGCTATGGGTGGGATGGGTGTGCGGGGTGCTGGGGTAGGGGTGGTTTAGCAGGCTGGGGGATGGGGGGGGGGCTAGAGCGTACTGTTGTGGCCCGTAGAAGAAGGGGGTGTTTCAGCTCAGATCAAGCCTCATCCGCCTCCACCATGCACCCAGTGGACTCACGGCATCGGAGAGATATTTGCCCTCTATTAAACGGCTGTCTCGTCTTCGGTATTGCCCTGCGTGAACGTTGTCAAGGTGATGCGCTACATATCCACTTGAGCTTAGATAAACTGCCGTCTTGTGGACAGTTCTCCATCGGATGTGAAGGACTAGAGCTATAGGGGTGGGTGGATTTGCCCCGTTCTTGCTATCTCTTCCTGTTGGAGCTCGACAGACAACCTCGGATGTAGTGGAGGTTCCTATGCCGCTCGTTCCCGCTCAAGTGTACCCAGACCACCAGGTAGGGACTCTGATCTCTCCTCTGTGCATGGTATGAATTGTGTGGACGAAATGGGATTGAACTTAGCCAATAGTTGTCCGCAGTGACCACCGACGTGCCACACGCCATGGGTTGGCTCCACGACGAGGATTTGCTTCGCTCCTAGAAGGCAGTGAACCTTGTGTGTTGGCAAGAAGGACTCCCACCACCGCCATTCCGGGACCTGCTTGCCGATGTGGGCCCCCCCAAGGCGGAGTATGGCGACCCGGTCTACTTCTGCGACGTGCGTTGGCTCAGATATTAGCCGCGGCTACTATGCTAAAGCGTGTCACTATTCGACCTCAGAAAAAGTGCAGCTGTCGGAAGTTCTTGGTCCTACCAGGGGAGCTGAATTATACCCGCAGTTTTGAGGATGCTCCGCCATGGAGTCGCCGATCGTCGCTTTTTCCTCGCCGACTGACCACTCACCTGAACAAACCTGAACCTTCAGCTCCAAGGCAGAGATATCCTCGCCCGGACATGATGTCAAAGTTCTACGCCCTTCGAGATGAAGCTCAAGCTTGGGAGTCTCAGCGAAAAAGAAGTAACTTCACCCATTTCTCGAAGTTGGCGTCAGTTAAGCCCACCAGCACAGAGAAATACGTGGACGTCGTTGGGACTTGAGGAAAGAGTTGGCCACCGTTTTTTGCCTGATGTACCCGGCTACACCCCAGAGCTGAAGCTGTTCACGCAACGCCTTCGACCCAGACCCAGAGTGTGCCCTGCTGACCTCCAGCTCAGAGCTCATTGAGCTCCAGTGTTCCGAAGCTTGTGCTCAAAGTTCAACGGAATCGTGCCCACCTTCATCCTTCTATGCAGTCCTGCTGATGAGTTCGCCACACTGTCAATTGCCGAGCCCTGGTACGAAGAACGTCGATGAATAATGTCGTTCCGATGTTTGAATTAAACAGTATCTTTGTGCGAACAGCTGGTTTGTTTTTTAGCAAGATGAAACTGGACAAATTGAAGTACCCATCGTGTCACTTAGCTCTACAGATGAAACATCAATTGACACGTTTCTCTTGCTGAGTGTTAGTTCCCATTACCCTGATTTTGATAGCTTTGTGCTGAGAAATGTCACAGGTGTCTCCTTATAATATCTTTGTGCATTTTTTTGTTCTGTTAAATTGTGGTTTTCAGAGAATTTTTTTAATTGGTGCCGCAGTAGACTGTAGGCGTTATTGTGTATATCCGCATCGGCCCCATCTCGGCACATTTATAGGTGGATTTTACCCGCGGCCCACTTGACAGCTATCTATGGCGTGGTTTGGGACCTCTTGCTCTATGATGTCTTCGTGTCGTAAACTTCACATACTATTAGGAGATATAATAGATGTTTTTAATAGGAATGGAGTGTATAGGCGATATGGAAAATGATTACTTAACCTAACCCCAATAACACATTTTGCTCACAAAACACTAACCTAACCTAACCTAATTTTCTCGTCTGCTTTAAACCTAGTCCTAATAAGCCAATCTGCTTTAAAAAGTGATCCGCCCAGGCAAGGGAAGAAAGTAGAGTGCGTGTGCAGGTCCCATAATAGTAAGCAGAGTGAGGGCGCACGTAGAACACTTGTCTCTCTTGCAAGCCTCGTCCTATAAACTACAATGTCATATCTCTCCAAAGTACTGAATCTGCGAACGGTGAAGTTCTCATAAAGGAATGTTTCCTAGAATCTCCAATAAGGCAAATAGAAACCACACTCCCCAATTATTGTAAGACACTTCGGTCCTATTGTAAAATAAGTTAACCCATCCTTCTTTAATAGGTATATTAATAAGTTTTTGAGGTTGCGCGGAGAAGTGATTTAAATACTGGACAGTATAATGAGCAAAAAATAATATAGCAAACGTAAGTGGTACGGCGGTAGCGACCGCACGGTTCGCGTCCATAGAACAAAATCTCTAGTTAAATCTTATACTAAAAGGCAAACTGAAGTTTATACACTGACATGGACATTGGTTACGTAACCTGACATACTACGTCCTCATGTTTTACGGTCTTGTTCGCCCACAGCTTTTTACACATCACACATCCACATTGTACAGTCAATTCTACATTAAGTCGATTCGCAACCACGACGTTTCATGTCACGTGCCACCTGAGCTATATTTGTTTGTAGTAGTTAATATAACCCATGTATATTAAGTGGTAGTGGTGATCAGAGGACCGACCATACAGGGCGGTGCAGTGCAGTAGAGGGGAGCCTTGGTTGGGGCTTTTATCGAGTGTAAATAAAGAGAATTTGAAAAGAAATAGTCATTATATGTAAGTTTATAAATTTCGTGCTGAATATAACGATATGAATTAAGAACCTTAAAACCATGACGTAAATATAAAACCTTTGAAAAACACTACAATTTTACCCATGCTGAGTAAAACGCTTGCTAGACTAGATCTCGACCCACGTGACAACTTCGCCCGATGACAGCTCGACCAGTCGTCTCTGCCTATTAGACAAGACAGCTCGTACCCCCTCGGAACCTAACCTAACCTTATAGGTTTTAATGAAACCAACTAACCTAACCACAAAGTATACCTAGTTACCTAACTACGTAACTTTTCACCACAAAGTATATCCTCAACCTTATACGTTTTTTAATGAAACCTATACCAAACCTTTAACCACAAAGTATACTCTAACCCTAACCTAACCTTTCCACAAAGTATCCTAACCTAACTTACCTAACCGTTGTACTGGGGCAAGTATCCACGATTGGGTCGACCTGTCTCAAGTCGGTTTGTCACTTGGGTACACTTGTCCATGCCCCACGGTAAAACAAGTGAGAGGTAAATTGGGGAACCACTAACTCCCAATTGAAACTCACAGTTAAAGGCAAAAAATTGGGCGTAAAATTTTTACGATGGCACCAAACTTCCCTACACAATAGGGAGCATTGGTTTTTTGTTGACCTTATTGTAATTCTAAGAGACATTTTGCTCTGGAGCTTTCAACATCGCAAATTAATAGTTTCAGTAGATATACGAACATTTTAGGTGGGGGAGGAATATGCTCTCCGTTGTTTATACTGAAAATGCATCCCATCTCCTTCTTCATCAGTGACCTGCATCGCTTTTGTTTCGGAGGTGCACACAACGTGGCTACCTCAAAACCTCCCTACCTAACCTAACCTACCTAACTTAACCTTACCTAGCTTACCTAACCCTATATCCTAACCTTGACCTAACTCTAACCTTTAATCCTCCTTAACCTTACTGGGATCCAATAATATAAGTTTTAAAAAAAATAACCAAACCAATCGATGCAGGTCACATGAAGAGAAGGGGAGGCATTGTGTAAACAAGGAGACATAATTCCTCCCCCCCAACCAAAGTTCTATATCTCCGTGACACACTATATGATTTTGCGACGGAAAGCTCAAAGAAAAAATGTCGCTTAGAATACATAGGTAAACAAAAACCATGCTTTCCCAATTTGTGGCAGGGGAAGTTTGGTGCCCATCGTAAAATAATACCCAGTGGGAACTGGCCCTTACAAGCGAGGGTAAATGAACCACCAGTAACCTTGGCGAAATGACTCCATGGTGTGGCGCAATGACTCCCATAGTGTGGGCAAATGACTCCATAAGTGTGGGCGAAAGACTCAATAGTGTGGGCGAAATGACTCCATGGTGGGTGGGACGAAATGACTCCATGGTGTGGCAAATGACTCCATGGGTGTGGGCAAAATGACTCCATGGTGTGGCGAAATGCATGTGGGCGAAATGAACCAGATACTGACCCCAAGACCCCCCAACTAGATCGCTAACATAACCTGGACGATGGTGAGTAAGCCTAACCTAACGAAGCGGGCATAACTGCAAAATGAATGCATTTTCCCCCGACGATTCTGAATGTGCCTATCATTCTTAACACATCAACAATACATAGGAAAAGAGTACTTTTAACACCTCGTTTCAAATTACGGATGCCAGTTGAATATCGGAGCTCGCCAGTTGAATCAGGTCACCCGTGTCCCTCCCGCTCTATATTAATGCATAACTGGCTTCGATGAGTTCGCGGAGTCCTTTTCCAGAGTACACCTATCGACTATTTTTTCTCCTGGCCTACAATAGATGCTTTTGCTAACGGAGATAGTTTGTTTTATTTTGCGGCAAAAACAAAATAATAAAACAAAAAATATTAAAAAATGAAACTTAACTGTCTATACCTTATAGGTTTCTGAATGAATCCTAAACCTAACCTTAAAGTTTTCATGAAACCTAACCTAACCTCTCATATGTTTTAATGAAACCTAACCTTGAACCACAAAAGTATAACTTTTTTTTTTTTATGGGTTTGCGCAAAATAAATCTATCTCTCCCATTAGACCACAAGCCCTATTTGTAGTCCAAGAAAAAATAGTCGGTGTCTCTGAAACGACCCCAATGTTGCGAAAACGTGAGCCCACTGTATTCTGCTGACTGTATCATGCTACTATAGTCGGCCTGTTTCAACTGGCGGCCCGAATCAATACAGTACCCTCTTTCAAGTTACTCTTTGAAAGTACCAAAATACCTGATTGAACCTACTCATCCGTTTCTATCTCATGTCTGCTGGCTGAAAATACGGTAAGATTTTTCTGTACCGAGATAACAGGGAAATCCTTTTGGAACTCTATCCTTTCTCCGGCTTCGACCTACAGAAATGAACTACCGCACTGTATTGTAGTGGCTTCACTTGTACTTCACATGCTGTAAGGTTCCAAGCGTGCGGCTCGTAGGCCCTTTTTAGGTTAACCCACACGCGCCCGGCATGAAATAGTAGGTGCCATCAAAAAATCTATAGTCCGTCAAATCCACAATCTCCCGAGCACTCCCTAGCTAGTATGAAGCCCCATAATTAATCACCCTTGAATACAGCTGGAATAAGTAGTGCCCTGTGTAAGGAACACATAGTTTGACATGAAATTTGATTGCATATATGGATTATAAAATGCTCTAGGTAATTTTGATACACATCAAACCTTTCTGATATATTTAGAAGTCCTATATAGTTGCATATAATATATAGGGGAATATATTTGTTTCTAATAAATACTCGAACGAGTATTTCATTAGTGAGCGAGACTAGACGAGTGACTATGCCGTATGGCGGGAGGGTTCAACTGTTCACAGCTCGGTTTTTCCATCTTCACTTCACGTTTTTTCATAATGGCGTGGTCTCACTCTGGGGGGGGCACAGATGGTTGTGTATGGTACTTGTAGTGACTTAACGTACTCGCAAATTTATTAGGAGTGTAATAACGAGACAACCAAAGGACTTTGCTGTGTGCGTACCACAACCTCCCTTTTGTAAAATACGAAAGGTTATTAAAGTGTAACCCTGCCACATGACTTTAAATTAGAAAAATAATAGTAGCAAATAGTTGTTGTCGGTAACTACCACTAATTCGTAGTATCCACAAATCACCTCATCCGTACCTGTTATATCATCGTAAACCTATCGCCATTTGCTTCACAGCCCGTCACGGTGTATCTCAACCTTTAAAGGGTAAGATATGAAAGGGACTCTTTAGACATCATTTATACAGTGTTTAATGATGTGATTAGATGCTAGGGTACATGAGGCTTTAAATATAGGGTGATAATTTTTCTGGGGATTTTCCTAGATTGCAGCATTATCCTCCATATTGCAAGACTTTTATATATTATATATAGTATATATTATATATATGACTATATATTAATATATATAGTATTTATAATTATATATTATATATAATATATATATATATATATATATATAGTCCCTTTACTTTCTCAAGTCGCACAACTAAGGTTTAGGTTATCAACTTCAGGGGGTTATGTACAGGTTATGTTTTTACTTTTAGGAGGTTATAATGAGGTTTACGTTAGTTACTTTCAATGGGATCTAGTTTAGTTAGGCAGTAGTAACTTTTAGGGGGTCTATAGTGAGGTTAGGTTGTACCCTATTTGAGGTTGTTATAGTTAGAGTTTAGGTTAGTAACTTATAGTGAGGTAGGTTTAGTAAAGCTTTTAGGGGTTAATCTTTGAGGTTAGGAATTTGATGTAACTTTAAAGAGGTTTATAGTGAGGTTGCTGGGAGTGACGTTATGTAACTTTTAGAGGGTTATAGTTGAATTTAAAGTTAGTAACTTTAGGGGGTTTACATGGTATCCGTTGATTCGTCGGCGCCGGGTCCTATTGATAACAGGCCGCCTATAGTAGCATGCATACCCAGCAGACAGTATACTTTGGGTGGTTAAGGGAAGTCTTAGGTTAGGTATACTTTGGTCGTTGGTTAGGTTAGGTATTACTTTGTGGTTACGGTTAGGTTAGGTATATACTTTGTGTTTAAGGTTAGGTTAGGTTAGTATACTTTGTTGGTTTAGGTTAGGTAGGTATCTTTGTCTGGTTAGGTTAGGTTTTAGGTATAACTTTGTTGGTTAGAAGGTTAGTTAGGTATTACTTTGTGGTTAAGGCTAGGTTAGGTATAAACTTATTGTGGTTAAGGTTAGCTTAGCGTATACTTTGTGGTTACGGTTAGTTTAGGTATACTTTCTGTGGTTAAGGTTAGTGTAGGTTAGGATTACAGGTTATACTTTGTAGGTTAAGGTAAAGGTTAGGTTTAGGTATACTGTCTGTGGTTAAGGACTATAGGTTAGGATCTTTGTGGTTAGGTTAGGTTAGTTAATACTTTGGTGGTTAACTCGTTAGGTTAGCTATACTTTGTGGTTAGTTAGGTTATAATGTATGCCTTTATGTGGGCTCTAAGGTAAGGTTAGTATACTTGTGGTTAAGGTTAGGTATATAGGTTATAGGTATGACACTTTGTGGTTATGCTTATAGGTTAAGCGTTTCATTAAACGCCTATAAGTTTTACATAAATGCTGATGCCCCCCCCCCCCCATGCTTGGTATGTATTTAATCTATGAGACGAAGCCCTGATTCAACTTGTTGAGCCCGAATCAACTGTATTCGTTTATAGGTGAGTAGTTAGAGTTAGTACTTTTCGTGGGGTTATGTGAGGTTAGATTACAACCGCTTGTTAAGGGAAGTCCATGGGGGGCGCAGCCCCTTCTGGCTAGAAAGGTTAGTGTTCTTTGACCTCCTAATGGCCAGCAAGCATGGTGGCACCTTATGGAAAACTTGGGTTTTTTGGTAGGTGAGACAGACTCCGACTCATTTATTGCTCTCATACCCACATTGTCCAAATCTATACATATATCAAGTAAGGAAAATTCCTACAATGGGTATCTAGGGAAATCCCAATTTAGGGAATTCCTAGATTTTTTTACATATAGTGACTGATTTTTTTGGGGAGCCATAAATCACTTATATTTGCTTGTCCCCACCCAAAAACTCCGTATTTCCCGCCCGTTTTCCCCAGCCTTGGTTGGCTGTAGGGGGAAGAAAAAAAAAGATAGTAAGGGTGAAGGACTTTCTTACCAAAGGTTTTAACCGCTAACTACGTATGACGTCAGCCACCTGCAGTGATTCGCCAGCCTCCAAATATTACGAATTATAGCTAATCACTGACTGCTGTGGTCGGTGCCATTGAAGAATGATACACCAATAAGTAGTTTAATATCATACTGTAATAATCCTCCCTGTTACCGTTGTTTTATGCTTTGTATCTGCAGGTATCGACGGTTTCAAATTTCGCTAGCATTTTTTTTGTCGGGCGACGACTAACAGCGGTAAATGACACTGGCAAAGAAAACAACTAATGGCGACTCTACTTGTGGTAGCCACTTTGTAGATATTTTTGTAATTTGTTCATTTATAAGCCATATACGACACAGACTAAAACACAGAACAAAATGAACAGACTCTTCCAGATAGCTCACACGGGGGCTTCGCTCTTTCCTGATAAATCATGGATGTAGAAAAGTAGTATTAACGAGCCACCCCACACACGTCTGTAAACAGAAAAAAGTTGTCCTGGCGACTTAACTGTTTATCTACGGTATACCTGATAATGGCCATTATCGATTGAAACTGCGCCATGATGTGTTCAAAGACTCAGAATGAAGAAATCTTACACAAAGATGTAGGTAAGAATCCTGGGACTTTTGAAAGCCCACTCACCGATATCTAATACCTTAACTATATCACATATGCGATCACAGCAACACACTTGCAGCCACGCTACACACATCACCTGGGAACGGAGTTGCAGCTCGCCGCTCTTCGCTTCTGATCGTTTGCTGGTCCACTGCCCATGGATGGAACAGCCCCTGGCGTAGGTTCTTTTGTTCTTCTTACGGTGTTTGTTTTAGGGCTGCGAGGATCCCTTTGGAGGAACCCTAGAAACCGCCCTGGTGATGTCCATGATAGCTATCACAAGGCGTGATACATATGACGTTGACTTCAGATAAAGGTTCACCGGGGCGGCGGAAGGACAGGGTGTTACAGGGAGGGGTGGACAAGCCTGCCCAGTGGGCCGTGCTCCTCTTAAGTGTTAGGCTGCGTGGCGGCGTGTGGCCTAAGATACAGGGAAGGCCTGTAGCCACACTCCTGCCTGGGCGTCCCGGGACCTGACGTGTATAAAGGGCAGGTTGCCTATCTACTTTTATCATTAGCAAAGACACACAATACTCCAAACGTTGTAGAGTGTCTTTGACCATTAGTACCTAGTCAGGCTTAACTGAAAAGTACCTATACGTATCCATAACACGAAATCCACGTATCCGAAAAACTTTACGAAATCTCAAATTACTTACTTGATTTATTATATCTGCGTTTCCCCCTCTTATCCTGGGACTACAATATAAAAAAACCGTTGGCCCTACCCATAACTACGTACACGGTTTGTTTTACATCGGTGCATTGTGGGGGATAAGGCCGGGGTCGCCGCGGGTGGGACCCTACAAGGGAAAACTACGGCGATGGAAGAAATTTCGGTTATTTTGCGGTGCAATTTCTCGTGATATTCCGGATAGCTATATTGACTAAACTGTGGCTCTTTTACTCGCTAAAAAAGGAGAACACAATATTGAGAGAAGACCCTCGAGTAATGGCTGATGTTTGCAGTCAGGCTTCTAACCCATGAAACTATCATAACAGAGCCTCGTCTAAAGGTAATTTCATCTGGTAGGGATACGTTAACAGTTGTCCCTAACTACTTACTTACTTCTTACTGAGACTCATGCTGTGCCTGTTTTTGCCTGGTTTAGAACCCTCTGCAGCCTATCACCCATTACCTCAGGTCTTCTCTATGTTGCAGCGTGAGCACTGGAACTATAGTACCTGGAATATCAATTTCGCCAAAACAACTCGAATTTTTGTTCATCGTCCGTAGTCTTCCTCTTTGTAGTTGTACATTATTAAAATGGTCTCATGATAGTATTGAAATACCTTAAATAATTGAGTTCCTTTGGTCGGGCTTGTCTTTCCTCATAATAAGTAGGTGTATTATCTATGTTGCCCATACTACTACCCCTCTCTAAGGCCACAAAACAATAGTCTTGGGACGCTGTTGGGAATGCGGGATTTTTGGCTGGGTAAACAAAATATGCGTAGCAACGCACATAGTTTTTGAGTTAGGGGTGTATGTAAAAATTGCCTAGAGTCTAGGGAACATTCATTATGGATTTCTTCTGATCTAGAGACGGTGTGAACCTGACGATTCCTCACAGAATGATAACCGAAGTGGTCGAAGAACACTTCCTCTCAGCTATATGTGGTTAGGTTAGATTTGTTGGTTAGGTTAGGTTATATTTGGTTAGAGTTAAGACTTTAGGTTAGGTTAGGTTTGATTAGATTTGGTTAGGTTGAGACTTCGGTTTTATTTTGGTTAGGTTAGGGGTCTAATTTTGGTTTAGGCAAGTAAGTGTTTCTCTAGATTTAAGGTAATTACACTAGATCTAGGGAATTTTTACCCCCCCATACACAACTCTTAAAATTATGTTGTTTTCCGACGCATTATTTGTTTCCCCAACCCGAAACCCCACATTAATAGTAAACCCCCAACACATAAAAATTATAGTGTTTTGCCCATACTCGCCGCACTTCCCCCCAAGTTTGCCAACAAGTTTGGGGCCTGTGGGAATGCGGGGGTTTTTCGGGTGATAGGAACCAGATTATGCGTCGGTAAACACTCTATTTAAGAGTGTTGTGGCTCATTATGGGGGGTACAATTCCCTAAATCGTTGGGAATTTACTTTATATCTTCTGAGAACATATTAGCTAACCAAATAACCTAACCTAGGTAACGCACGAATATAACCTAAGCTAAACCTAATTAACCAAATCTAGACCTAACCAATATACTAACCAAAACCCTAACCTAACCAAATAATAACCTATATACCAAATAGTAACCTAAACCTACACCTAACCTACTGCAGTTTGGGGGTGTCTCGACACTTCGGGGAGTTATCCATTCTGTGGAGGATTGGTCAGGTTCACGTACTTCTCTGGCATTCTCAGAAGACACATCCCAATGAATGTTCCCTAATCCTAGCAATTTTTAACGAACACCCCTAACTCAACTACCATGTGGTTTGCGGCGCATTTTTGTACCCCAGCCAAAAATTCCAGGCTTCCCCCCACCAGGTCCCCCAGCTTGTTTTGTGGGAGAGGGGAGTATGGGCAAACACTAGAATAATACGCCTATTGCGTGATTATGAGAACAGATCCAACACAAAAAGGAACTCATTAAATAAGGTATTTTTAATATTATCATAATCATGAATATGTACAACCGACAAAGAGAGACTACTATGATATAAATCATCATACAATTTATGAACGCCTCTGCAATGGACCAATTTACTCTACTTGAGGTAAGGATTGATTTGACATCTCAAGCCTCATATAGTTGGCAGTGATGTTGATTTTTCTATGTGAACAGTATTTTGATGATACAGCCAATTTAAGTACAGGAAAATGTTAGACGCTCCTAAACGTGCTGGCGCATGTTGTGACGTCACTAACTGAGCTTAGACAACAGTATACAAAACACTGTCTGTATAGCGTTCGCTACTATTATGTACTAACCAGACCCTAATACACTATTCTACTTGCATTACCCCCTACTACCGACGGCATATAATGACCAGTAATCTCCTTCAAGTGAATGTATAGGTATCCTGTGTTATTGGAATATGTAAGATTTAGTTTATAAGCGAAAAAAAAGTGGATAGACAGAGATAAGATGGCCCGTGACACCTGACAAGTGACGACTTCTGAGAATCGGCATTTCCTTATAGGGACGCTAAATAACCTACAATGTATGTCATGTAGGCTAGACATAGATAGACTAAACCTCATCAGAGGCACAGGTTAGAATGTAATGCTACATTTTCAACCTATAAAAATTCCCCACATAAGCAAAACATTACATGAAGTAACTCCCTTTCGATCACTCTTCTACCCACTACAACCTTTATTAACCATATACATTTCTACCCTGTTCCTCTACTGAGTTTCGTCTTCTGTCTAGCTTGTACATGTCATTGCAGGCTTCATTTTAAAGCTCCTCTATAAGGAATCCATCCCGAGAAAGTCCTCCACCTCTTTCCCTGGTGTCACGACGGGGCCACTTTGCTCTGTCTATCCCTTTTTGCCTTATAAACTAAACTTACATATTCACAAACACAGTGGAGTACCTACTACATCACTTGAAGGATGATTACTGTCATCTTTGCTTGCGGTAGGTAGGGTTAATGCAAGTTTTCAGTTAGGTTAGTAAATAAAACATAATTTTGCGGTGTTTGCTATGAGCAAAAACAACCGATTCAGTCTGAATCAGGCCGAGATCTGGTCTGCAGTTCTACGTCACAACCAATCATCGCATAGGGGGGGGGGCGCGTTCCGCGTGTTGTGATATTTTGGTCCACCAAAATGCGCATAGAATATATAATTTGGGTTCATTTTATGTGCACTTTCTCAGCAAAAAGAATATATGGAGATACCGTGATATGTAGCCTATATGCACCCAAGCTTTATAAATACTGATGCCGTGTTTTAGGGTGTGAGTAAATGGGATCCATTGTGCCTCCACCCAGTAGTACGCAGTGCCCATTTCACTTTATCTCTATTTATGTTAGTAACGTTATAGATTTTCTATTTATACAATAGCGTAACAGAGTAACAAAGGGAAAAATGTGCAAAAACTAGAAAACTCGTACGAAATATTTTACATTTTTTTATTTTTATTATAGTATATTATATTATAAAAGTTTTTACGGTTATTTTTTTTTATTGGTATTATACTATTAATATGAACAAAATATTGTTTAGGCGATTACTTATCTATGATTTGTTAGGTTCTTCTCATAGACAACTGTTTCCTTTCCAGCAGGGGTTGCTAGAGACTAGCCTGGTCTATCTTAAAATCCCTATATATTTGTACGGGGGAAAATCTCCCAAAATCCCCATGTAGGCGTTCCTATATTTTACCAATTACTTGTTATAAAATGCTGAATATATGCTACATAGCTACTCCACGATGTAATTAAAATTGCTAATGTTGATTTTATGTTAGATTTAACTAGCATATTAATTCATACTTTGTTTTTACTAATATATTACATTCACATGACGTAGCATAATTCACAGTAGTTTTTTTTATTATACATCATCTTAAGGACTAATCGCAAATAACACAAAAAAGGCCGTAATTAGGGATACAGCCATCATTGAGCATATTAATAAAAAAATTATTACATTAATAAAAATGTCTACTTAAGGCTGATGGGGATGATATATATCCTTAAATTGCTTTAGAAATATGATACAGAAATAAATGAAAATATTAATGCTCTTTAGCTTCTTGGGGCACTTAAAATAATCCAACTAATATTTCTGACATACTGTACTAGCCAGAAAGAAGAATTAGAATAACTACTTAAATAATATCATCACTACTATAAAATACTAACTACATGCTACTAAATATTAATCATCACTCGTAAGATCGCACTCATGTTCAGTTGTGGTGGGTATTGTGAGATATCTGAAGTTCATCATATATTGACTAGATTTATCATTTACTTAGCAAAATTGAAACATTCCAGGCCTTATTCATATGACCTCGCTTTGAAATGCAGAGTCCAACTAGAGGTTCTGTGTTGATAGAGATTGTTTTCTTAGTTTTGTTTTTAATAAATTATTTACAGATGCAAATATCCTTGCTCTCTGGTGGCATCTAGAATGAGAAGACGAATAGCTCAGAAACAAAACTTGACTCAAATTTGGAAACATATGGGGTTTCATCACCACCTCTTACAATATTTCTCTTAGAAGCTGTACTGGTCTTAACCAGAAGCCTTCCAATCCCATCATCGATTTCTGAATCAGCAAGATCGTGTTTCTTATATTCTCCAGTCTTGTCTAGTATTTATTTTGTCAGGACAAAAACAGCCCCTAGTCCACCCAGCAGATGAATGTTTTACACAGGGTGTTAGCCGGGGTTTGTGAACACACCCTCCTCCGGGGTGGTGGCCTTCGGCCAACACTAATCCCGTAGCGGTAGGAGCGATCTATGGCTTCCTGAGGAATTAATCCTCTACAATCAAACAAACAAACACCGTAGCATTACCTCATTTCAACAAACTCTCTTTTACCTAGTCTCAATCAAATACTCGTCCTTTTGTCTCACCAGATCATCCACAGTCCACCAGCAGCAATAACAGCCATTCTCTTTCCTGTACCTTAATCATAAGAACCACCTCATTCTTTCACATCCCATTCAGGAAAACCACACGCATCATTTCCATTTCCTCCCCCCGGTATACTTCTCAGAGAATATACTCATCTTTAACTAGTAATCATTCTACCGGCAAACACTCAAATCAGCTTCATATTTCTGAAAATCTATCACATATAATGTAGACTAATCAGTATTTAATTTTACTGTATTACGTTTATATCATCATCATCATTGAGGGGCATGAATCGCCGGGGAGGCGCGTCGCCTCGCCCACCACTATCGACGCACACTCACCATGGTCACCACGCGCGAGTTCCCATGCAGGCACGTCTGTTTCACCATAACCAAGTCATCTCTCGACATAGAACACATCAACTTGCCCCAGCCACGAGCCTTGTGGGCGCCCCTTGGGCCTCCTCCACGCCGGATTGTCTCTTACGATACAACGCCGCATGTGTGAAGTTTAATCGGTTTCAGGTAGCGCTGCCACATGCACACATATAGCCGAAGTTTGGCGCTGACAGGAGTCTATCAGGTAAAGGCCTTCCGATTCAGTTCACGGTGCCAACTCCGGGGCTTGATTTGAACGTAATCATCCCAGCGATACCCCATGATCCTGCGAAGACACTTATTAAGCCTGTGATAGGCATTGATATCGTCTCTTCAATCACTATTTAGTGTCCGATCGTTCTCACTAACCATGTATAAGAGTAGACAGGGATACGAACAAAGCGATTTGACTCGATCCGGAATCTTTGTCCTCCACTGCCACAGGTACCGACAACGCGCCAAATACTCCTGGCTGAACGCTGTTCCTCTAATGAGTTCGTCTGATCTGTTGTCTAGGCTTGACATGTCATTGCAGGTTCAATTTAAGCTCCCTATGAAGGAATGCCGCTATCCAGAAGTCATCACTTGTCTGGTGTCACGGGGCCACTTTGCTCTGTCTATCCACTTTTTCCTTATAAACTACAACTTACGATATTCACAAACACAGTGGAATACCTACTACATCACTTGAGGAGGATACTGGTCATCTTGGCGGTAGTAGGGGTAATGCAAGTTAGTTAGAGATATGTAAATAAAACTATAATTTGGGCGGTTTGCTGGAGGCCAAAACAGCCGATCAGGGCTGATCTGGCGAAGATCTTAGTTCTGGCAGTTACTAACGGTCACAACCAATCACAGGCAGTGGGCGTTCCGCCGTGTTGTGATATTTTGGCCCCAAAAAGGCCATATATTTCATTTATGGTGGGCGATATTGTCAGCAAAAATGAATATGAGTAACAGGTTGATATGTAGCCTATATTGCATCCCAAAGCCTTATAATACTCCGTGTTTTAGGTGTGAGTAATGGGTCCATTGTTTGCTCCACCCAGGTAGTCAGTGGCCATTCCAGCTCTTTATGGTCAGGACTTAAATTTGTCTATTTAGCGTAACAGAGAACAAAGGGGAAAAATGTGCAGAAAAAATAGAAACTCACAAAAATTTTACATTTACATTATGTGTTTTTTGGGGGGGGGGGGGGGGGGGTGGGGTTATAGTATAATTATAGTTATTAAAGTTTTACGTTTACGTTTTTTTTATTGTATTATACTATTATACATATTGTTTAGGCGATTTACTTATCTAATTTTTTTTCTCAGACAACTGTTCCACGCAGGTTGCCAACAGCCTGGTCTAAAAATCCGCTATTATTCTGGGTGGAAAATCCCCAGAAATCCCCATATCATATATTTCCATACTTGTTATAAAAATGGCTGAAATATATCTAGCATAGCTAATCCAGCATGTAAATTAAAATTGGGCTATGGTTGATTTAATGTTATTTAATAAATTTCGTTATTCATGACTTTGTTTGTTACATACATATATTACATTACACATGAAGTATCATAATTCAGCTTTTTTATTATAATCATCACAAGGACTGGCAAAAACAAAAAAAGGCCAGTAATACGTATACATGCCTCATGAGTCATTTAATAAAAAAATACATTTAAATAAACTGTTCTACTTTAGGAGCTGATGTGGATGATACATATCGCTGTAATTTCTTAGAAAATAGTGATACCGAAATAAATGCAAATATTAATGGGCTGGCTTAAGCTTCTTGGGGAAGCTTAAATAATCCAACTAATATTCTGGACATACTAGTAGCTAAGCCAGAAAGAAAAATAGAATAACAAACTAAATAATATCATCCTAGCTCACTAATACCTAACTAACATGTCATACGTAAATATTATCATCACTGAATCATCATGTTCATAGGTATTTGTAGATTATATCTGAAGTTCATCAGTTGCCTAGTTTATCAATTTACAGCAAATTTAAACATTCCCGGCCCTTTCAAAATACCCTGGGCGCTTTGAATGCAGAAATCCAACTATAGAGTTCTCTGGTTGAGAGTTTGTTTTCTTAGTTTTGTTTTTAATTGTTTCCAGATGAAAATATCCTTTCTGAGCTGTGGCACTAGAATGAGGAAGAGCGCAAAGCCCAGAAACAAACTTGACAAATTTGGAAACTTAATGGGGGTGTTCATCACCATCCTCTTATATTTCTCCTAACTGTCTCCGCCAGAAACCTTCAAACATCATTGATTTCTGAATCAGCAAGAATCGTTGTTTCTTGAGTACTATTTCCATGCTTTGTTCTAGGTGAGTTTATTTTCTCAGGCCTACAATTGTCCAGGAAATACACTAGCCATGGACCAATGGAGACACATTTCGTTGACTTACTTCTTTGGATCATAGAAGCTCAAATTACTTCTTCCTGTTCGGCCGTCGGCTCTTAAAACCTCATGTTTTCTTTTTAACCTTTCATATTAATAATCTTATCTTAAAGCGATAAAATACATATTTTGTTTCAGAAGCCCAAAATCCCCAATGCAAATTAATGTCCCCATGTCCCATCAGTGCCCGCGAAATCCCCAATATAGGGACAAATCCCTAAAAAAACCCCAAATCTGGCATACTCTGCAGAGCCAACAGCGTCTCTACTTCAGGCATTACGACGCGTTCGCGCCGCCCATCGTTACAGTACTGTCGTCGGGGCCTAATGTGTGGGCGGAGACACAACGTGGTAATGAAGTTGGATAATAACAACTGGAACAGTTCCAGTTATCGTGTTTCACATGTCTGTTTCTCCTTACGAACCTACTCACTTCATTCACCTTATTAAAGCCTTCATCGACCCACCCATAAAAATTCACTTTCATACAATTTCATTGTCGACTGAGAGGCAGCGCAAAACACACAATAACATGGAGGCTCTAATTTTCTTGTCTTTGGTTGATATTCACGATAGCCAGTATGTCCTAAGTTGTCTTTCACATCTATGACACCTAGCCTCACCGTTCATATCAACATATTTAATCATCTCATCTTCCATAACAAGTCACATATGGGAACAATTAAATATCGAAGTAGGACCTCCAAGGCCACAGAGTTAAGTAGCGTACCAATATTTCATGTTTCACTAATGTTTACCCACGGGTAATCTACATATGTGCTCTCCGGCCACACCTAACACACTTCCTTCTATTGTGTTTAATGTCCTAAATCATACACGGTACTTATGCATTTGCAGAGGGAGATAATGTCGCGTAGGTGGGAGACTGTAAATGCGGAGGAAGACTCCATTTTATTCAAGGTGCACTTGATATCGAAAACACCTCTGGAGGCATGTTGAATATTGACGCATGTCACTTCGCTGAAAACATGGCTCTAAATGCGGGCGCAAGGACAGAATCAAATCAGAGACTGGACCAAGACTTTTTTCTAAATTCTTGAGATGTAAATACCTCGGCAGAGTAGCCCCCTTTGTGTTTTTCATTGCATTAGTTTGTACTCACGGTATGTAGTTATTTTTTATTTTGCGCATTCGTATAATTACTTTCTACCGTGTTATTGTTCGATATTTGATTTATCGTTACTTAAACATGGCATGGCAGATTAGACGTGCTTAAAGCGTGATAATCACCCAGACACTTTGCTCTATTGTGGACACTATACCTAAGTCACTAGCGTAGAAACATAACAACAAGATTAAACTGCCAAAAAGTTTATTATATTTTGAATGTAAGTTAGGAGACAAGAGAGGGACTGGGGGCACCACCTATTTGCTTGCACAGTGCAGTGCAAGGTGGCAATGTTTAATAGCATTGATGACTGGTAATATAAAAGCTAAGCCGTTCAAGTCCCGCATGGGCTTGCATTCGTGAGCGCGAAAAATCACTTCAATGATTGTTTATTTATGTTCGACAAGGATTGGCTGGTTTCGCAATAAAAACAAATAAAAACTCACGTACCGCAAACTGGGGCGAATCCCGCAATAAACCAGTAGCAGCAAGATGAAAACAAATCCACACGACCAGTTCTCACCATCAACGACAACCGACGACGAGCAGTTCCTCTGAAGTTTCTGCTAGTGATAGAAACAAGGAAGATGGCTTTATGTTCGGTTCCACATGCAAATATTTCCCCACATTTGTTAAGTCAAGCGAGTTAAATGACCTAGTGCGCGATTTGGAATTACCAAACGAAAAACAGGCAGGAGTTGGGCGTTGGTTTCCAACTTCAGAATGGAATCTTCGCCACCAACACCCAAAGTTTTCCCATTTCCACTATTGTGCTGCGCGCCATTTGGCTGTTTTCATCATTTTATTTACAGGAGGAAAAAGTTTGTTTTGCTGCCACGATACCAGTATGCCCTGATGGAAAGTGGGGGGGGGGGGGGGGGGGGGGGAGGGGGGAAGGAGAGAGAGAGAGGGGGGGGAGGATTGGGTTGGGCTACACAAAGCATCTGTTGATTTTTTTGTCTATGGAACAGGCATAGATGACAAGACCACTACAAAACCAGCTATTGGCCATCTAGAATTGAACAGATTGGGTTGGTAAACCAACGTGAAACAGCCAGCAACATTATTGACCCTCAGAAATAGCATCTTCCTACCACTTCATATTAAACTTGGGGCCCATAGACCCATAGATATAGGATTTAAAGGACGCTTGGGGACCATAGATATATCATGGACTGTTCACGGCGGTCGACATGTTTTGAAATTTGCCGAGGCTGCATGCTGACTGCGGCCCCCAGACAAAGGTATATAAGTGGTATATGGACTATCATATAGACTAGATTATCAGTATCTTATTATAATACTGGGTAATCTTCGTAAAGTTTGTTCTATAGCTATTATCAAATAAAATACAGTAAAACACGCTAAAGAAATTCCATTACGAGACTCTGATTCCTTCAACTCTTCGCATTAAAACTGTTTGCTAGTCAACTTTTATCATGAAGGGGTATCAATAGAAGCCCTTGCAGTTTTTTATGTTCTTTGTATTTAATTTTCATAAATGGTATTTCGTTTTGCTGATAAATGAATAGAACCCTGCATAAATTAGGCATTAAATAAATAAAAGAAATCATCAATCGTGTAATTTCCCGATTGAGTTATTGTATTTAGTTAACGCTAATTTATACGATGGTAATACATCAACATCATCAATCCGGAAAATTTACCCAATTGTGGATGCTTTATATTTATTTATTTAAGCGCTAATTTTGCCTGGTTATATTTCATTTATACGAAAACTAAATATATCATGGAAAAGCTAATGAAATTGCGCTTCTATTGAGATATCTTCAAGATAAAAGTTGCTTTTCAAAGTTTTTAAAATGGGGCGAAGAGTTTAAGTGAATGCATATTTCTTCAGCCCCGTAATGGCGATTCTCTTTAGGGGGGGCTGTGGTTTTAGTTTTTTATTTGATAATATTACTAGAACAAAACATTTACGAAGACTAGGCTACAGTATTATATCATGATATAGCTGATAAACCTAGTCTTATGATCCGTATATATATCATATATATATTATATATATACTATATATATATATAGTATATATTATATATATAGTACATTAATATATATAGTATATATATTAAGTATATAATATATACTATATATAATAGGGACGCTTTCGTTTTCGTTAATATATACGTGCTCTGATCCTATATATATATATATATATATATATATATATATATTATATATATATATATAGTATATATATATATATATATATATATATAATATTTATATAATGATATGGATCGCGAGGGCGGCCCTTTTCCGACTTCAGCTCACTTGTGCGACAGGCCGATATTCCGTGGGCATTCCAGTTACATGGTGTATGACTTGGTCTTATAGAAAACATTTGCGTGAATGGAGGATCATCAAGCGTAATGGTTTCGCAATATTTTAAGTGAATAAATTCAAAGCCTATTGACAGATGGCTAAGCTAGAACTGGGGTTTTCACTGCACCACAGATGCTCGGCAGTGTCATCCAGTCGACTCATCGTTTCCATCTAATCTAAATGAGAAGGAACAAGGAAGCATCGACATCTTTTGTTGAAGTTCGCAAAAAAAAAGCTTGGAACCACAAAGCTGAAAAACCACCGTTTGGAAACTCGTTGCAAACATGTTTAAATCTTATGAACATGGGATGGCAGAAGGTCTTTGAAATGGCCTTTTTTACAGTCTCATCTTGACTTGTTCCCAAGCCAAGCCTTGGGGCTGTGAGTGAGCTCGGCCTGGTGTGGGCGGGCGTTTCCACCAACAGATGCTCAGTTTAGCAACAGATACAAGGTCATTTCAAACCAAGTATGATGGTAGATTATTGTTGGTTCCTAGCAGAAGGAGATCTCGTCATCCTACAAGGCGACAAAGGAAGAGGAACACCCAATTTTTAACTTAAGTTCACAGTGGATTTCGCATTTCGGTAGTAACAACAACAAATACTCGCCGCTTTGGTGGATGGTTGGTGGCGCGCAGGGGTGCGTAACTCCGCCGCTGAATTCTGCTGTCTGTCTTAAGCGAGAATTAGGGCGATCGAGCCTGGGGGGTTGGTCGGTATCAAATTAGGGGCGAGAATGTCTAATTAGTTTTTTTGGACGGTATAAATGCCTAGAGTTAGAAAACATGTGATAGGCATTGTGGCAGTGGCATGCTTTATTGGGATTTATCCCCTATCTATCCCCTAGAGTACGCGCTATCTTTGCATACTTTCCTGAAATAGACAAATCTTCCGGAAAAAAATCCTGATGTACATATGATCCTTCCAGCAAGGTATTTCTCATTTCTCCAGTGCAGAGTTAGGTCCACAATATCCCTTTGGCGCGGATACCTGTAGATCATGACAATTGAGGTTAGCGAGTTAACAAGTACCTCAGAACTCCTGGATGGCACGTCCAGGGTTCAGCCTAAAAGCAGGAGCCATCAAAAGGTACTACATAACGCAGAGTACCGATGTGCATGTGAATTTCTTGTACACCTAAGAGACATGGTGCATGGTACCCAATCAAAACTCATCATGCTGATGCTCCAGCAGCCCAGAATAAATAAAGATGAGGAAACAGTGTCGGCAGGTCGTCAGCCTCATTTAAGCTGGGCCAACCCATTCTCAGAGAAGCAAAGACCATCATAAAGCATTTCTACTGCTAAAATCGGCACACAGAGACATTGCCTTCTGACCTGATTAAAGCATGTGCTATTGGAGAGAAGATTATGCCCGAAAAAAACTTCCGGCAATGAGAGACTGGAGAAAGCACGCACCACCAAAACTATTTCACGATCGGGTGCGGATGAAACTAACACAAGCTGAAGACATTCACTACTATGTGTAAGAATAAAGTATTTGAAACAAGTGGAAAGGCATAATGCTTGAAAGGCTGACCGGTCTCGTGTTTGGGTCGCATCTAGTGATGGCACAAAGGGCGCAATCTCAAGAATGGTAGGACATCCTGCTTTCGTCACCCCCTGGGACCACTACACTGTCTCGTCTCTACCCATACGGATACTACTCAGGAAAACAAACAAAGCTTCCTTAGCCACAACTTTGCAGAATAATGTGGACAGTAGGCAGACCACTCCTTACAAAATCCGCTTCCTGTATCGATGGAATGAACTAGTTCAAAGAGTACAGGTTGATCAAGGCTAGCGTTTGGAGACATTGATGCCGACTAACAATAGCTGTCTATAGGCATTGCGTGAAGGAAGTAAAATTACCTCGAATAGATGTTGGTGTTCGACCGTATCTGAAGAATTCGATCAAGAACAGTGAGAGGATCGGCATGCGGGGTGAAGAGAACTGGACCGGACAGGTCAGCTGAGGGTATCACAAGGGCGCACAGATCGTGAGGCAATGGAGAAGTTTCGCTGACGGAATAGACTAACAAAACCAGTCGATTAGCTTCATTGTCAGTGAATGAGGAAGCCAGTGTCATGGGAGAACTACAGTGAGAAATTCTGATATAGCATACGGGTAGATGACAAATGGGGCTACAAAATTACATCACGTGGTGCAGTGAAGAGTCCAATCTCCAGTGCCAGCAGAGATCAGCAGATGGGCAGCCTACTTTTCCCATGCTCGTCCATGCTCGCGAAGACAGGGCTTACCTTAGGCTGTTGTGATATGCGAGAGGCTACAGATATTGATCTTTTATCATGAGTGTTTTGGCATTCCATGACAAGATAGGGGGCCCGCGTTATTCCAAAATGTGGAAACTAGAACCAGAACTAAGATTATTATGACATCGCGGAAAGTCGCTTGCCACTATCGGCCATAGATTTCTTGCAGAGAGGGGGCTCTTATTGGTATAACATGTGCATAACAGCTGGGAATGTGACGACTACCCGTGCTTTCGCAGGTTAAAGTAAGGCAAGTGCTCTAAAATTCGTACCAACAACAGGGAAACCAGAAACCCATTTATCACATTTGGAGCCGGATGTAGGACCTTCTCCTCAGAACTGATGGACAACCTAGAGTGTTTCACGATGTCTCCCTAATGTCCCCAAAGCAGCATTCACTAAGGATAATAATCTCAGTTTGTAGCCACTTGTTCTTGTGTTAAGAAAGGTAGATAGAGCTTCTCAGGCTTCCACCCTGGCAGCGACTGAGCTTAGTCAAAGACATGCACAAAGGGCAAACTATCGCAGCTGAGAATTTTGGAGAAGATTCTTGAGCAAGATCCGCAGGTGTATCGCAAGTTCCTCATTGGCAGAGGGTGGAAAATTGACATGGATGTAGTCTGAGGAATGTAATGGAGTGGTTGGATGATGGATCGGCCAGCACCTGAGTGCTATCTTGGCCCTACTTGGCCTGCAAATGTTTCGAAGGATGTTGTACACTGCCAAAGTGTGATCTGTCTGGCAAATGGAATTAAGTGTCAGCTGATATGTGCAAACTGTCAGATGCGAGAATCTTTCATCAATGATGATGAGAGCACGGACGAAGACGACGATGGTGAATGATTAATTTTCAAAAAAGAAAACATAAAAGTGGTGTGTTCACTGTTATTAGGTAAATTAGGGGGGCGTAGTTATGCATATATACATATATACATATGGTACATACATATGTAATATAAATATTCTCCGTTGAATTGGTATAAAATCTATTTTAAAAGCGGATTCTAAATACATTTTATACTTGATCATGCCTCCTCTTCCCGATTTACCACTTTTAGAAAATTGCCCTATGGCCAGAGGGAAAAGTGGTGTCTTCCCCTAGAGGAAATAGCCGATTTGGGGGATCAAATATCGAGCTAGGGAACAAAATAAGCATATTGGGGGGAGGGAAGTCTGTTGAATCACCAGGAAAGCTCTACATGATAGGGCCCATAAAACAAAACGAACTTTAAAAATTTTCATAATTATATGGGTGTATTTTGGTCGGCCATTTTGGAAAAGGGAGATAACTCATATAAGCTGCCAAGACTCAAGCGCCACCCCACAATGCTCATCCACATGTTTTCTAACTCTAGGCATTTAATACCTTCTCAAAAAACACTCTTATCATTCTGCGCCCTATTTGTACTGGGGGAGCAAAATTCCGGTGGAGGCAAAATGTCGGACCGGGGCTGACGCGACTAACTAATGGAGGAAAGACATCCCTATTCCTAATTTATTTAAGTATGCTTTAAGCTTAAAACCTGGCACGGAAAAGTGCTTAGAACGGCTTCGCGTATAGACTCGTGGTGAGGATAAATCAAAAATTGGGGTTTTCGGTTACACAAAATCTAGGACGTGATAGATACTTGAGATATCAGATCTGAAATCATCATCAGCAAGTTAGTATGAATCAGTGTGTTCACGTGTCTGTAGACAAAAAAAAAAGTTGACAATTTGTTGCTTAGTGATTTTATTTGTGAAAAAATCACATTTCATTAATAAATCTATCATTAAACTCAAGACAAGTCTCTTTCCCGAGAGAGCTCGGTCACGCGTATCGTCTAAATTCTCTGACACGGAATCTGAGAGACTGAAGTCGCCTTTGTTCATCCGCTACACAAAAACCGTTAAGCCGTGGAATGTATCATACGATGCTGGCGAAAATTGGGAAAAACAATGTGTTCCGCTAATTATCTCAAAGAACCAGATTTTTTTGTGGGGGGGAAGGATAAAAGTTCTGAGATGAACACAAATCACGATTTCAACAGCTTCCATGTGGTGTAAGCAATTAAAATTACATTTATGAAAATTGCGCAGTAACTGTGGGCATTTTAAGGCTTATTTCCGAAAAATTATATTCCAGAGGAAAAGTCCAGGGGACAGATGTCGTACTATGCGTCAAACTCTTGCTAATAATAAATTTGGCATTTGTACTATTGCATAGCGATTCCTGCATCCTGCATAGTATGCTCTCGCATCAAGACATAAAATAAAATGTTTAGCCGGATAAAGAATAGATGTATGGTGCGTCAATAAGGCTGGGCTATGACAAGTGATATCACAAAGTTGGCGCACATACAAAACAGTTATATCTCCAATCGTATAACAAAACAGAAACAGATAGTTGCTTTAGGTAGATCGGCGTGAAGCTTAAAAAAAGTATTCAAGGCATATTTGCTCTAGGTTAATAGTTACAATAGTAACAAATCGGGAAAGCGCAATAAAGTTAATATTTGACCATTACGTATAGAACAGGCCTAAAAAAATTGGTAGAGTTGTATTATCATCAGACGTTATAAATTATCTCAACAACAATTGTACATTTTCTGCGAGAACAATAATTCTATGGGTTTTATATAATTTTTCTCACGAAGCATAGTTTGGTTTAAAGGCGTACAATATATAGTGGGGTTTTTTTGTTTTTTGGTTTTTTTTTTTTTGGGAGGTATTATTACGGGGGATAATACAGCTTACAAAAGGCTCAACAATTGGGCTTTTGGTACCTAATCAATAGGAAAAAACGAATACCTGATTCGTGGATCACCATCATAAAAGCCACGATGAAGCAAGTTTTCATGAAATCGTGAAAACAAATTGGTGAATTCTGAGGGCCTCTGGCCAGGCATTTATTAGGCAGCAAAGATTTTTGTTACAGAAACCAATTAGAGCTGTTCCTAGCTAACTTTGGTATGGGGCATTGGGGATTTCATATCTATAATTAATTCTTTCTATACGTCTAGATTTTGTGTAAAATGCAAATTACTTTCTCAAAATTGTCCTACCTACGTCCGTATTTGTGGTTAAGTTAATCGTCTTAATGCCAGAATAAGTAACTTGCTTTTCAAGGTTGGAGAGTAGGCATTTGTTGAAGGCAAACTATATACAAATTCTAACGATTTTGATGAATAATTTATCACGAGTTAGCAACACTGGTTCATGAAACATAGTAACGGGCCCAACTGTCATTCGTCTAGCGTGAGTCAGGGCAGAGTGTTTGTTGAGGTTTTCCCTCCTCACTGCTGGTAAGCAAGTAAATGGGGGGCTGTGGTGAACTTTGGGGAAGTGTTTTTATAGCATTTGTTTTGTCACAGCGGTATTATTTCTTTTTATTTTGCACATGCGTAATAATTTACATTTCTACGTTTTTGTCAGATATTTATTGTATGGTAATTAAACTGGCATCAAATGATCGTGCTTGTGTAATATCACCCAGGCACTTCTGCTCTATCTGTGGATCAATGATACACCTAAGCCACTACGTATAAACATAACTGTTAACAAAGATTAAACTTGCCAACAAGTATTGTATTCTTTTGACTGTAAGTTAGGAGACCAAAGAGGGACTGGGCACAAATAATTGGCTGTGGCACAGTGTCGATGTGGCAATGTTAATAGCTTTTACTGAATGGTAATATAAAAGCTATGTATGTCGTTCTTAGTCCCCATGGTTTGGCATTGCGTGAGCCGAAAAGATCACTTCAAAAATTATTGTTATTTTTGTTTGACAAAGGATGTGCTGGGTTATCACAAAGAAAAACAAATAAAAAATCACGTACCCAAACTGCGGAATCAGCAATAAAACTCAGTAGCGACATATGAAAACAAATCTCACCACCAGCTTCCACCACAACGACAACAGACGCAGTTCTATCTGACTAGTTTCTGCTAGTGATAGAAACAAGGAAAGATGGCATATATCGGCTTCCACATGGCAAATATTTCCCCCCATTGTGTTAAGTCAAGCGGAGTTTACATGACCTAAGGCTTTTTTTGGCGGGGGATTTCGCTTGCAAAAGAAAAAAATCGATATCATAGCGTTCACTTCTATAGTGCCCATATATATTAATCTAGTGCCGCAAACACACATTTCAGGCTTGCGCGCGGCAACAACCAACAACAAATTCTTGGGTTCGTGCAATCATTCTTTCCTGGATGATTGAACAGGCACGCGAAATTTAGCAATCAATTTTTTTTTTCGCTTGCAAATCTAAATCCCCCGCAGAAAAGGCGCCTCTAATGCGGGCGATTTGGAATTACCGAAAAAGAAAACAGGCAGAAGTTGGCTTGTTTCCGGGTTAGACTTGGGGGGGGGGCAAGATGGAATCTTCTCCAAGCCAAACCCCAAGTTTCCCAATTTATTTCGCTGCTATCGCTCGCCATGTTGCAGTTTTCATCATTTTATTTACAGGAGGAACAAAGTTTGTTTTCTTCTGCCACGATATCAGTGGCCTGATGAAAGGATTGACTCTCGCTATGATCCAACAGAATGGAGACTGTTCATCACTTTCGTAAACGCTGCCTTAAAGCTGTATTACTGGCACAACGGCAATGCAAACCTTAATACCTGTAGCACATGCCACTGGCTTACTGAGACATTATGCATCCATGGGAACTGCTGCTAAAATCATCAATAATAAATGACCACCATTGTAATATGGGTTGGTTGGTGGACTCTGAATGTGGTATCATTACTGTGATGTCTCCTGGCAGTGTTTTTAATAATATCTTGAGCAGTTTAGTAAACTCCTTTATTAACAACTTTCAGCTAATCCAGGTAGAGTAAGCACAATACAATTGGTTGGACTGTGACGGGTGCTGTGCTGCCATACAGGAACTGGCTCTCTCGGCTCTGATTCACCTGTCGTCAACTAGCGGCTTTGAACTCTGAACCATCTGATGGCTAATACAATACTAACAGTAACTACTCGTTACATTTTTCTTTCGCCTACAAGACTAATAACTAACTTCCATAGAAATGCACAAATATACTACCTACAAAATATATCCCAATACTGTGGGGGATTGGCCATATTTAACGAACTACAACAAGTTTAGTGGCTAGATCGATCACTATGTTTTACCTACATCTATACCATGAATCGCTCTGTTCTCTGAGGTGTGCGAAAAAAAAGAGGTCGAATTCTTGTTGAGCGAGCGCAATGTGGAGTAAGCGGGAGAGGCGAAGTTATCTCAAGTTGTCGCTGTCTCTGCGTGCGTTAACTCCTCTCCGCGGGCCGTTCTGTGCGACTTCTTAATAGGTACACCCTGGCTGCTCCTGCAGGCTGCTCCTCTCGCCGTGGACCAATCTCCGCGGCTATGCTCCTCTCCCGTACCATGCTCCGGCGGGCTGCTCCTCTCCCGTACCAATGCTCCGCGTGCTGCTCCTCTCCCGTACCAATGTTCCGCGGGCGGCTAGCTCCTTCTCCGCGTACATGGCTCCGGCGGGCTGCTCCTGCTCCCGTACCAAGCATGGCGCGGGGGGGGGCTGCTCCTCTCCCGTACGCACTGTGCGGGCGGCTGGCTCCTCTCCCTTATCCAATGTTCCCTTTTGTGGTCTAGCCCGGCGGTTTTTTTTTGGTCTCCTTGCTCCCGTACCAATGCTGGGCTGCTGCGGCTGCTCTCTCCCGTACTCAATTGGCTCCCGCTGGGTCTGCTCCTGCATCCCGTACCAATGCTGCGCGGCTGCTCCTCTTTACCCTCCCCTCACCCCCACTATTTCCAGCCCGTAACCAATGCTTCGCGGTTGCTACCTCTCCGTACCAATGGCTAGGGCGCGGTTGGCTCCTCTCCCGTACCAATGCTCGCGGCGGTTGGCTCCATACTCGCCGTACCAATGGCTCCGCAGGGCTGCTCCTCTCCTCACGTATACCAATGTGCTGCGGCGGCTAGTGCTCTCTCCGTACCAATGGGCTCGCGCTGCTCCTCGTCCCGTACCAATGCTGTGCGGCGGTTGGCTCTCTTCTCTCCGTACCAATGCTTGCGGAGCGACTGCTCCTCTCCGGCGGACCAATGCTCCGGTGGGTGGAGGCGAGGGGAAGGAGAGAGAAGGAGAAGAGAGGCGGCTGCTCCTCTCCGTACCAATGGCTGCGGCGGGCTGCTTCCTCTCCCGTATCAATGCTGGGGCGGCGGTTGCTCCCTTCCCGTACCAATCTGCGGGGGCGGGGCTGCTCCTCTCCCTGTACCAATGGCTGGGCGGCGGCTGCTCCTCTCCCGTACCATGCTGGCGGCGGCTGCTCTGCTCCTCGTCCCAATGGATGCATCGGCTGCTCCTCATCCAGTTTTCCACAGTTGGCAGGCGATTTCTCCTGTAGAACCGTCCCCCTTACCAGGACCCTGGTAAGATCGTGGAGAAATCTCCTCAAGGCACACTCCGAGACTTCCACATCCTGCTCGCCGTGGGAAGACGCATGCGTATAGAGTCCCCTAAAGTTATAGGCGCCCTACATAGAGTACTTCTTTTATAATAGCGTGGCCTGAGTTACTTTCGCTACCTCTCATGTCGCTGTATCTCGCTGCTTTGTAGAGGCGACTCGGCTGCAGGAGTGCTGAGAGCAAGGCAATGTTGTGGCTAGTCTTGCAACGACGACCCTCAAACGCTGTGCTTGGTGTTGTTTGCATTCGCCTTCATTAGGATGGTTTGCGCGCCAGTTGAGAAGAGGCTACATACTCAGTTACTCACCTGATATCTTGCAACTTGGGCTTAACAGTCTCTTAAAATGGTCTTTACAGCATTTTCAGATGCTTTTCCCGTTTATTGGGGGTATCTTTGACTAGAGGTTACGTGTTCAAATGATCCACCTCTTTGGTTAATGTTTTAAACTCCGATGTGGTGTAAACTGAGGGCCCGTTGTCGTCACCAAGTGTCTGGTACACCGTGGCGTTGCAAATATGTCCTGGAATCCTTGATTACGGGCAGGCAATGAGAAGTGATGCTTTCAACTTAGGGCTAAATAGACATATGTAATTACTGTAGGTGATGTCTACAACTACGAGTAAACACGGCTTTCCGTTGGGCACAGTCTGGCTCCAACTTTCGACCATGGGCGTGCATGAAACTTGTGGACTTTCCAAGTGGTTCTTTAGGTGGACTGTCGCCTTATCTGTCAAACATGCTTCACATTGGGGCTCACGAGTGCCTTCAAGTCAGACGACATGCCCGGCCAGTACAAAGCTTCATCGCATTCTGACGTAAACTGCCTCCCATGCCGACGTGCCCTTGGTGTGCTAGCGTCCATCATTCTCTTGCGTATTGTGACTGAACCACAAGGGGCGGAAGAGGGAAAGCGGTTTCGCTTTTAACACAGAGTCCATCTCTGGGCTGCAGTTCAATCACCTGATATTGAAGTATGGACGTGCTGCAACAGGAACTAAGTATTTTGGACTGAGGGCCAACCATCAACAATTACCTCTGTCAGCTTTGGTCGTAATACTTCATCTGCATTCTGTCTGGCTTCGGAGTTCCTTAATGTCGATCCTCGCTGACCATGAGAGGGCGTCCTTCCATCCCTAACAGCTTCCTAGGGAATTCACGCTATGAATTTTCTTCACGTAGCTTCCTGGCAGATAAGGGGCATCGGGCTTAGAGTGTACTCCATAAAAAAAAAGAAAAATATACATATGCTTCCGCCCCCCGCAGAACATATTCGGGCTAGCTTTAATGACTTGTAGCTTTTGGAGACGTAACAGCTATATCAGTCTGTATTCTGGATGGGCGCACCTCCAGTTGTTTCTTGAAAATAGATTCGCAACGGTTGATGGTCATTTTGGTACAGTTACAGTCGGCTGACGTCCATATATATACTCATGAAGCGTTCACAGAAAAACAATAGCAAGAATTCTTTTTCACTCTGGGCATACCTTCTGTTCCGTAGGGGTTAGGGGCTCGTGGTGCAAATGCAACTTGGCTGTCCCTCTTGGGTGAGAACAGGCACCAAGTTTCGCGGACTGGCGATGGCATCACATTGAGAGGGGGCACTGGCACTGTAACTACTTCATCTGTCACGGCTGTAAGTACCTAAGGAGCATGTTTGGAAGTGACTGCTCTTTTCACTGCCTTAAAGCGTGTGTAATCATTGAGCCTCCCTTCAGACAAACTGAACCTTCCTTTTTTAGTCAGATCCCTGAAGGTTTGATTATGTCAGTCAGTTTTTGTAAAAATTTTGAGAGATACTGGTAGGCCCTTCCCGCAATCGACCCGCAGCTTCGGAGAGATCTAGTCGTGTCATGGCCTCTCTACGATTGCTTGGATTTTTTGTGGTGCATGCCTGTTAGTGCCCTCTGCAGATATCACATGCCCTGGGGAAGACACTTCTGAGAGTCTGATTTAAGCTTGTCTATACCCAGAACCACGTTTTAGCGGGTTCCTCGCATCTGCATAGAAATTCCCAGGGCCACTTGAACTGTGTCATGGGGTCTGCCACGTGCTTCTTGGTGCGGTAGTTCTCAGTCCACACCCTTACACACAGCAAATGTCGTCTGCCATCACCGAATGCGATCACCCTAACAGGCCTTCTATGATTTGATGCATCCTTTCGCTGGAAAATTTCCTCTGTTGAAGAGGGAAATTCCGTATGGCATCCTCAGCCACCTGGGTAGCTGCAAAATGGGAAGATTAAACGTAGTTATGGTTAGGATGCTTTGTTTCCTCGAGCGCACATGCCAAAATCCTTGCTTGCACATCCAAAATTGAGAAACAACTTAGGCTCGCTGAACAACCTTGTTGGGATGTCTTCTATAATGGGGCAAGTGGGTAATTTTCTTAATTTTCTCCTTCTGACTGCCTTGTTTTAAATCCCGAGGGTCAATACATATTCTCAGTTGTCCATTTTTTTCTAAAAGGGCACCCGACGACTAGTGAGGACACGACCCAGAGCTCTGTGGGCCTGGAACTTGGACGATGATCCCTAGATCCTCAAACGCCTGAGGTTCCTCCTGTAACTGGGTGCAGTCGTATGGCTGCAGGCAACACGAGCGTGGAGCGTGCTGAACTGGGGGTACAGAGTCTGTCCACTCTTATTTTATGTGGGCCTCATCTAAACCTCCCCACAGAGTCACTAAACACTTTAGGGGTATTGTTGCTTAAGGTCAGTCTTTAGTGTTATTACAGTCTTTCACTGTGGTCACATGTAGATTCCTGGGGAACTCATCTTGTCAAGTGGATTAATCTTATCATTGTCTTTTATTCAAAAATCCAAGGAAAACACTCGCCTATACCCAATTACGAGTGAAAGTTCCTCCCACACACTGACCAAGGACAGTTAAGGTTACAGTACGGTCCCACGATAAAACTGGTATACTCAGTGTCTCTGAAACGCTTACTCCACCGTCCGTACCCGCAAAGCGTAGTATTAAAAAGGGGTCTACACATTTTTCAACTCATAATTCACTTGTTGCTGCTGTATACACACATGTGTACTGGCAGGCACATACAGTCCGCCTCCACTATCAATTTGAGAAGCGTATGTAACCTTTGGTGATTCTCAAAGTAACAGTCTGTTCCTCCACAAGAATCTACATTCCGTTAATCCATCCAAACTGAGTTTCGAGAGCGTTTTCTGACCTTTGAGTTGTTTTTTAATTTAAATCATTCAAGAAGAAAGTCATGTTAAAGTTTTCTTTGCAGCAAGGCGTGTAAATGGTCTTCAGCAATGTAGATATCGACCATCAACAGTTAACCAGTTCAGTCCAGGCTCAGTAAGGTAAAGCATGGGGACATAGGGCTAAGCTGCGCGTGGCCTCGGTGATCATTTCCGTCGCATCGCCCTTGAAACCTGTGGTGTGTGACAAATTGACCAACCGATTACCCCGGGACCCAGGGCTAGTGTGACTCTGGGATACCCCAGTTTCCTTCCCCAGGTTTCCCCAGGTACCCATTTAATCGACAGCCCACCGACAAGGAAGGATGAACAGCTAGGTGGCTGCACGTCCGACTGCCCTATGGCCGGGATTCGACCTGGGGCCAACTGTCTAAAACGCATCTCCTAGATAATGGTTCGCCTTTCGTTTCTTGCCATTTTTGTCACAATGAAATTTGTGTCCCCCCGATACGAAGCTGGCAGTGGTCGTGTTCTACTGGTCTTCCAACATAAGGCGACTGAAAGTGTACTGTCTTCTAACATAAGGGCCTTAAAGTGTACTGTTCTCCATTCCAACATAAGGGCTTAACTGTGCGCAGTGTATCGCGGAAAAATGTATCTCAAAGGAGAGCACAAAGGAAGGATACTACTAACTTGTCACCTCGAAACAGTAATAAACAGTTTCTATGGCTAAACACTCTCTGTGCCAGTGTTCCTCGTCCTGACCAGGCCGGCATATTCCCCGTTCTCTACGTAGGTGGAGTCTGTGGTTTCCGAGTGAGACGCAGGCTGTAGCTTCCGAAACTAACCATAGGCTTTCTCGACAATACCCTCACTGTGATTCCACACAAAGGTACCACATTAGTACCAGGAAAACACCTAACCTAACTAACAGTAAAGTAACTAACCTGACGTGTTTAAGAGTAAACGCACACACTCTTCCAGAAAACGGGATATCCGACACGCTGTGTTATAACGTGCTAAGCGCCTCAAGCTGTCCGATAGTAAGAACATGAGCCTGTAAATTCCTATATTACACTACCCTCACTAGTGACGGTGAGTCCTAGTGCGTGTTAGGGAAGAGTGAGACCACGTATTGTAGTGTTGTTCCTATAAATACGTGCGTCACAAACTTGGTAGGACTCGCGTTAGGTCGAGACTATCGTGCTTCTGCACCACTTAAGATGCATCGAGCCTTTTTGCTTTGTTTAGTAGCGTCAAATTACCCTACTGTTTTCTCGTAATGGATCGTGGTGTTAGAGTAGCTGTTAACTCCTATCGGCTCGTCATTAGCAGGGGGGGGGGGACTGTTGCCACGAGTAGTGGTTATCATACCATTGTATTTTGTGCTCCGGGTATAAGTTTCGCACGAATTGAATATGTACGGAGTCGTGTGAAAGTTAGGGATCATTACACCTTTGCGTGTACTATTAGATTTCATTTCTGGGACTCTGGAAGAATTCGGTTGGCCGAGCGTAGTTAGGAAAAGATACGTGAGAATTAACAGTGTAGTGTTGTGTTTCCGTGCCAAAAGGGGGGAGGCTAACGTTTTTGCCAGTGATTACTTAGTCCTTATAGAGCTCAATCGCTTACATCACGGAGGTTAAACCATCTAAACTAACTAACTAATGCTCCGACAAAACTTATTGTAATTATGGGTCTCATTAAACATGCTTGCGCTGGTGAACAGGCGAAAGAGGCCGGTTTTAGTATGAAAGATATGAATGTGTTGAGATAGCAAGGAAGAGACTCTGTGAAACAAGTCTAGAAGAGACGAGAGGCAAAACGATGTAGAGTGTATCAAAGAGTAGCAATCGAGGAGAGAGAGGCAAGCTAACAAGCAAAGGGCGCATGAGATGGAAAGTGCTGAAAGACAGGAGGCTCAATGAGAGAGAGAAAGAGGGAGCCGCAGATAGAGATAGTAGCGAAGAAGCGGAAAAGAAGAGGGTAATGAGTTAAGTTTAGAGCGCAGAAAACACAGGTCAGAGATCGAGGGGCATGAAAAGGTTCCTGGAGTTAAAGAATAATGGTACCAAACGTTTCAAAGGAGGGAAATGATAGCAGGACTGATGATTTATTCTTGGAGATTGAAGGCTGGCCGATATCCATACATGGGAGAAGGACACTTACCATATTTATCGGGATCTTTTACTGAGGGGTAAGGCCCTAAGGTTTATGTCAGCTTTACCAGATGAAGTACTGGAGGATTATGCAAACTAAAAGAGGGTGACTCCTGAAAGCATTACGCCGTAGAGCGGGTAGTTTTATAGGCGAAAGTCGGGAAGAGTCAAGTAAGGGGTGAGGTAAACCTATGTGCAGTTAGTATTCTAGAAGGAGAGCAATGCTTAGACAATGGTAGCTCTCAGTAATGTTGAGAAGAAATACGAGGATCTATGTGAATCTGGTTTCAAGGATCAATTGCGACAAATCTGCTCTAATGACTTAAAAAATGTTCATTAAGGAGCGCCCCTACGACTCAAATGTCCTTAATGCTCAGTCTGCATGATAGATTAGATCTGCTCATAGAAGTGTCAGGGTTTCGTACCAAGAATGACGCGGATGAGTGGCACGGGAAACTCCAACATAAATGTACCACTATTGTCATTTTCAAAAAACCGGGCATATACCTAAAATACCTAACCATACCTAACTGCCCGAGCTAAGACTCTCTCAAAACCAGTTTGCAAATCGAATACATAATATCTTACATCTGAAGCGCCCTCTCACCAGCGGTTATGACGCTGAACCTTGTTGAGTAAAAACCGTTAAAGTACTTCTAGACACGGTTTGTACAACCATCCTAGTTAAAAGATGATCGCACTTCTACCTGACCAAGTTAAACTAGATAGGATTGTGAAACTTAGGACTATCTGGGAGATGATAATAGTTCCCTGGAAGTACGTTTGCATATGACTGTAAATCTTCAAAGGCTGGTTTAATGCAGTTGGCGCCCCACTTAAATTCGCTGACGTGTTGGTAGGAAACTGTCCTGGATGTGAAACTACTACTGACCAGCTAAGTGACAATCATCAGACACAGACTACAAAGTAGCGTTAGAGGATGTATAAGATCATAAGTAGGGGTGCAAAAACTAGAGCCAGTGGAAGCGAGAAAACGAACACTTAACTCACTCGCTGTCCCAGAAAATTCCTGGTAGCCATATTAAAAGACCTGATTTAGTTACAGGCCCAAAACTCACTGGTCCGACCCTAGAGCAAAAAATTAGAGAAGAAGGTCGTAGTCAAGCTATTGTTACTGTCAAACATCGGCAGTGAAATATGAAAACGTCAATGGCCGATCTACCGTATTTGTTACAAAGAGTATAAATGGAACACGAAGTGGGCAGAAAATCAAATAGTGATACCAAGCTAGCCTGCGGCGCGGTATAAGTCAACTGCTCATGATTCCCCCCTCTCAGGGGACATTTTTTCTCACAGGAAAAACCGGAGGATAAAATCTTTCTACAGTTTTTTCTGACCTGGAGACGGTGCGAATTAAAACGATTGGCAGATCTTGCATGTATGTCGACGACAGTCGCCTAAGGGTAATGTACGTAAAGCCCACCTTAGTGTCAGCCCATCATTAGTAACCAATTCACGTAGTCGTGTCGGCTAATCGATCTTGTCGATGGGCCATTAACTCCTTCCAGTCGGGGAAACAGACTACATCTGGACCTTAGGATGTGCTACTCGATTTCCGAGGCAGTCCCCATTAAGAAAATTATGATGTACTGTTACTATTGCTGAGTCTGTAGACATCCCTTTTAAGGGTAGGCATTCCCGCAGAGAATTCTGAGTGATAGAGGGACTCAATTTCAAAAATCAGACCAATGGCAGAGGTTAATCGTTTGTTGTCAATTAAAGCTCTGTTCACAAGTCCTTACCATGCCCTGCTGCAAATGGTACTGTGGGAACAGAAATGTCATTCAGTACTGAAGGCCATGTTAAGAAGCTATGCGTAGGATAAACCTCAGGACTGGGCTAGGTACTTGACATCTGTGCCTATTTGCTTATAGAGAAGTCCCTAATGACACTTGAAGTATTTTCACCATTCGAATGTGTATGGACGTAGGTTCGTGGCCCGCTTTCTATACTCTATGAATTATGGACCAAAACTGAGCTGGGATGATGAAAGTAAAGACAAACTTACCAGTATGTTCTTGATCTAAAGGATACATAGGATCTAGAGACTCGTGAGAACAAAAATAAGCATCTGCTCCATGCGCAGTTAATCAGCAAACTATACAAAAATTACTTGATAGAAAGCGCGAAGGTCACGCGTATTTTCTGAAGAGATGAAGTTTTGGTCTTGCTACCGTCTTCCATAACCAAACTTATGATGCAGTGGAAAGGCCCATATCTCGGTACGAAAACGTCATGCCAATGGAGTTTGACTATCTATAAAGTCCCGAGGTAAGACAAGCTTTACCACATTACATGTTGAAGAAATAGTCAGGCGTCGAGAAATACGTGTGCTCCCAAACAGTCAGTGTGTCAACGTGTGCATTGTTGATCACACAGAAAACCTAGCGACGTTGTGACGTAGACCATAATAGAAAGGCAACGGAAGTGAGGTAACATAAATCCAGAAACTATCAGTCTAAACAAATACACGGCAATTATAACGACCTAGTTGGCCAAATTCCCTGATGTGTTTTTGTACCCCCACACACGTCTTACTAATACCCATCACTCATAAAATTCACCCTTACTTCGACGTACCAGTTAATCGTAAGCCCTATCCAAGTACCGCACCCCCTACAAAAGCACTTTGATGGAAAGAAATGAGAGAATGGACCGAGCGGGGATTATTGAAACCCTAAGACTTCAACCCTATGTTCTCCTTCAGTCTTGTTAAAAAGGCTGATGACACTGGCGATTCTGTGGTCGATTTTAGAGGCCCTCAATGACGTGATAAGCCACAGTTGTGATGCTGGCCCATGCCCACATGGAATGAAGCCTTAGGGAAATTTTGTAGGCGGCAATACTTTACTGAGATGACCTGTGTAAAGTTACTGGAATCCGCGCTCAGATGATAGTAAACCTATTAACAGCTTTGCAACTAAACCAGGGGTATGCAACACAAGGATGCCCTTTGGCCTTAAACAGCGTGTGCCGCCTTTATTAGACTGATGAGAAAAGTACTATTAGTCTCCGGAATACTGAATGTTATTTGACAACATTTTGGTCCTATCAATGTAAATTGGATGACCATTTAGTGATGTAAGGCCTTATTACAGAGATTACTGGCAGAACAGGTTTTACAGCTGTTCCTAGTAAATGTGACTTATTTACCGTAGGCCATTCTAAATAATAAAGGTACCCTGGTTTTGTTCTAGGGAATGGACAGCCTGAGCCACAACATGCTGATAAGAATTAGTGCATACAATATGGCCTCTTCTCAGACCCAAGAACAAACAGTTACACGATATCATGAGCTTACAGTATCATGTTATCGTCAATTATTCCAAACCTTCATCTCTGCACCACAAATCGACATTATATTGGCATACAGTCAAAGGCACACTTGAAGAAAATATAGCTCAGTAATATTGATCACAGTGGACTAGCTAACAAGTGAAAAGATGCGATGGTGGTTAAAGAGAGAAAGCTTAGCTACAACCCAACATGATATCACATAAGATTATATATAAACTATTACTAAGACCATACCTATGAGGATCAAGATGCCTCAGCATACAGCGGGTTTAGGTGCTGTATGTGTATTTACAGACGAGCACACGGAGAGCAAGGGAAACTTAAGAGCAATGCCTGTAGCCACTATGCCAGCAGGACCTTGTTGGATCGGGAAAGGAGGTAGGCTGTAATGGAGAGAGAATGTTTAAGTATAGTATGCGTCAGTTAATAAGTTACGAGCATACTTCTATACGGGAAAGAATTTGTCTTAACAACGACACAACAACCCTGACATTACTCAGAAACATGAGGACAATGGTAATGAAACCAGGTTAATGCCCCCCGACTGGTCTCATTTCACAAAGCCATATTATCCTTCCTCCTTGATTATATCAAAAGGCGCAGTAATGTTGGAGCTCGAGAATTTTTGGATCCGTAGCACAATCCAGTGAAAACCCTAGTTAACCCAAAATCCGTGATGTTTAGTCGATTGAGGGCTTTGTAGAGGGTTTCTATAGGTGTTTCACTTATCCTTGCTCAGTTTGTGTTGTTATTCTGTTAATCTGTTTAGGACATAAACCTGTTAATGTATAAGCATGTGTGTGTGTTGGTTGTGAGTGAGTGAAATGTGTGCTAGGGTGTTTAGTCCACACGGATGATTACGTCACGAAGCGCCTACTCCACCTCAGAAGCCTCGAACCGAGCTTACTTGCCCCGCCTGAGAGAGGTCCGGCCACTTAAGCGTCCTATACACACTCCGCCCAAAAACCTTCGCCTCCTTTGTAGAGTCGAGTTGCACTGCTGAGGAGAACACACGTCGGCGAGGCATACCTGCCTGGCGTGCCACACGGGCCTCCGAACCTCTATACCACAGACGCCCCATTATAGTGACTGACGCTACCACTGATGACGTGGTGCACTTCACGAATGAGGCCTTCTTGGAGGTGACACTGACGTCCGCGCTCGAGGGTGCTACCAACCACTTGCACTTGCTTGTGCAGTCGATGTTGGACGAGTCACTGGATCTAGAGAACGTCTACGTGAGATGAGCAGCAAATGGTCCCTGTGTGTCACCGCCGCTATTCCGCGAACGGTGATGCCCTGACCAGTGGTCGCGGTGCCATCCACATAGGGTTTTGTAACTAGTTATTTTCGTTGTTGTGCATTATTAATAATTGTCGAGAAGAAACAGACTGTTGTACCTAACCCTGAATTGAGCATTTCCTGATTATCCCAAATCCAACCGTGGTGGTTCAAATAACACCTGTACTCTATGAACCCCCGACAATTGAATAAGTATTTCTTTTAGTGCAAAGGATTCGAGTAAGAAAATATACTCAAACAATAATAATTAATATATAAATGTACACTTGTGAAGTTTATACAAAATAATGTCACGCGGTTCGTTAAGTAACGGCCTTTGAAACTAAATGTCAAATAGACAGGGCCTGAACAATAGTTATCGTGACAAGGTACTCTCACACCTGACGGTGTGATAGAAACACAGGACCCTCGTGAAAGTGTTTGTATGGGAGCGCCGCTGGAATGGCGTCTCCTCTCGTTCTCCCTTCTCCCCGCTCCGTCTGCCGCATATAAGGAGATTGACCGGAACTTCCAACATTGCGGTTTCCCATGGTCTGTGGCGCGTGGACAGGCTTGCGTGGTGAGTCGGCATCAGCATCCTTGCTCAACACGCGGACACAACGCACACCATGAGGCTATCCACTGGTCAGCACAATGTCATCAAAAGGTGGCATTTCCTTCAGACGACAGGCGCCGGGTAGAGAAACACAAGACACTCATACATCCTGGCTTTAGTATAGGTTATACACATACATATAATATCTAACCAGTACGCTAATATCGCTCTATCACCTACCCCATTGCGTCCCGGCGATGGTATAAAGACATGTATTTAAAAGTGTATGTATACCTAAATTTGTTACATCATTGTGTACTAAAGATTCTCAGTGTTGCCAACGCTCCTTAAAAAATACCTATACAAGTGAGGCTTTTCATGACAACATAGCAGAGAGGACATCCACTAATGTTTGGTATAACAGGAGTAATGATATAAGGGACAATGCACGTAAGGTCATCAATAAACTGGGAGTACTTTTATCAACAGAATATAAACATGAGTTATTTAGTCTAAAATGAACTCAAAGTCTTGTTAGTAATGTGTAATATTCCCTGCAAAATATAAGACAGTGCACAGACGAACGTGTAGCCTTCCCGCGTTAGTCACTTAATAACACTTGAAGTGTGGAGTGAAGATAAAACACCAGACAGGGCCTTGAGCACGTGAGTAATAGCACTGGCAGTATTTATTTGTTCATTCATTTATTATTTATATTTTAAAAGACTGCTTCTTTAAACTTGAGGAGTAGAGACGGCTGTAAGCTAATAAAGTGACTCCGGGTCCTGTACTAAAAAATTATCACAACATTAAGATATGCATATATGTATAATATGTTGCAGACCACATAAAAAGTGATAAGAAGCTGATCAGCTAACAATAGTATTATCAAATCAATCAAAATGTGCGCTGGTAGTGCCCAATCGGCAGTATGTGCTGGTGGTAATTTAGCACATATTGTATTGTATACATGATGATGTAGATTATCTAAGGGCTTGCCTCTTACAAAGGACACATGTTAAAACCTAATGGTAAAATAGGCGTATGGCGTATGTTCGCCAAAAAACGCCAGAGTATGTTCCCGCGGCCCTCGTGGTCATCGGCAGGTGTAATCACGGGACCTGGACTTTTATTTTTGTTTCCGACATAGTCAGCCCGTCGGTTCTCCTGCATAAAAGAAACTAAAGTGACTATTCAGTATCCTTACCTGTGAAGGATACTTTCCAAGGCTAGGAGGACCCACCACACATGGTGGCAGCGATAAAAACAAGCCATACGTCTTCCGAGTGGGTTAATTAGAAAAAGGACAGAAAAAAAAAAGACCGGTTGGGGCCGCCCATGTGTCTTGAGAGCGCAAACCCAGGGTTTGTTATCTCCACTTCTCGAAAGGACTCAAGGCCCTAAAGTGTGAGAGATCTAACAAGACAGGAGGAGTGTGTTCCAGTTGTTGTCTTCTGCCTAGTTAAGCTGTTGTTGTAAACGGTAAAAGGATTTACGACAAGATAGAGGCTGAAGTGAGAAATGCTATGTGTTGAGGTGAGCGCTGAGTGTATTAGCTTCGCTTAGCAGCACGAGACTACAGAGGATTATCCATCTACGCGCTTCACTGGATTACTTATCTACGCGTCTTCACTTGGATTCATTCATCTCGCCATCGCCCACATCTAAAGTGGATTACTACGGTTGCTGAGCATCCACACGCTCCAAGGGATTAATTCTCCACAAATGATCTACAAAATAGAAGATAAGATTTTCACCTATCTGAGGACAACTTGCAAGTACCAACTTACCAGGTTATTGAAGCTATACAAGCGCCGGCCCCACGACAGCATGAATAGGCGGACTCTAACCGCTGACCGAATGCACAGGGGATCGCTGCACATGGAACTCACGTCTCTACCACCTTGCCACCCTGACGGGCCACACATCTACAAGGGGAAATCTTGTAGCATTTCTTTCTTTCATCAGAATCTCTTCACCCCGGGAATCATTCAGGCCTACGTGTACGCCAATGACAGTCTAGAGTAACTGTGCTAATGTGAGTACTTGAAGGATACAGTCTTATAAACAGCTAAGGCCAGTGATAAATTGGTGTTGAAAATGTATCCTCCTTTGTGTCCTATGTGATTGAGGAGAGAGAGGTGAGAAATTGTGCGGCGTCATAAGGGTGACGTCAGAGCACTCTTGGCTCTGTGAGCGTGCTTTCAAGTGACGTCACGGCGTATTGAGACGGTGAGTGGCTAGAAAATACGTCACAGGTTTCCTGAGTTTACTTGTCTCGGCACCAGGATCTTCCCGACTTTTGAAAGTTTCGCGAGCCTTAGTGGCTGAAAAGTGCAGGGAGAGTGGCGTGGAAGAGTTGCCACAACTCACGCAAGTGGTGAAATGTGAGGAAGAAGGGAGAGTTACCATACCTTGCCCGGGAGTGAGAAAGTGTTCAGTGCCAGACTCGTGAGATAAGGCACGGGTGGACGGTAATGAGTGATAAATATTATTCCACATGGGTAACATTATTAATGTGTAAGTGATTGCACAGACACAACAACTTCTTTCTAGATAATAGTACTGTGTAGTAAGTCAGTAATTTCGATCAGGATAGAGTGAAAAAGTGTGAAGTAATTCTTAAACTTTACTTATAAGTTGTGTTTTGGCCACAGCAACGTTCGAAAAGTCGTTTTCAATAGAGAGTGGGGTACATTTGTTCATTTTCTAAGTTTTGGTTCAGTTACCCGACAACTCATAACGTAGTGTTTCCTTCACACAGGTGTTTCGTGAGGTGAAGAGGGTAACTCTTCTAGTGATCTGTGGTTGTTATTGTTTCATGAAAAGCTGTAGTCAAGTAGAGTTGTAGTTTTGGAAGTGTAATGGGTGTTGTCAGTGGGTAGGAGTGGACCTCAGTGTAGTTAGGGAGGGTCATTTATGGTTAATTGTAATAACAAAATCGTCGTTGAGAGTGGCTCATATAGGTTAATTACTCCTTATATATGTCGTCGCCGGAGAGGTTGAAGTTAGTATACTGTTTAATATTCCACGCATTGGGTAGTGCTGGCAGGTTGAGCAGGTAAGGGAACGTTACTGCTAATATAGCTTCAGCAGCTATGGAGGTTTTAAATCTGTTCATCGGTAAAGTGGTCAGCTGTCAGTAGAGAGATTTAAATGATTTAAGATTTTCAGTATGATATCACCTTGTGACTCCACAAGAGGTCGTATCGTTTCATCTCTTGATTTTAAGCCAGGGATAAACTTCTAGAATTTTCTACTAAAATCACTAAGAGACTACGTGAAATGCCTAAAAATTCATTTCACAAAATGGAGTCCGTAGCGACGGTGTCAAGGGAGGCTCAAATTTCTTCATCCTTATAAGGCTGTGATGAAAGCGGCGTCCTAAAGCTTTGATAAAAGCGTGAGTCATAAGCTGTGATAAAAGCGTGCTCATAAGCTGTGATAAAAGCGTGAGTCATAAGCTGTGATAAAAGCGTGAGTCATAAGCTGGGGATATAAAAGCGTGAGTCATAAGCTGTGATAAAGCGAAAAAAATGGAAAGGAATATATAAGCAGTCGGGGAAGATTCCGCAGGGTGCAAAGAAACCCAGATTAGTTTCAGACAAAAGTACACAGACACACTTTGCATAGTCCCGTCTATAGTAGATGGTTGATCTTTTTCTATGAGACATTCAGTGTTTCACTCGAGGACAGTTCTATTGCTCTTGGAGGGGAACTCCATGTGCTTCATGTAATATTCTTAGTGAGTGGCTAGTAAATTTAAACAAGGGTCATATAATTTTCCATATGTTACCTTCTAAAGCCAATCTACAAAGTGTTCAAGGTTTTCACACTAGAGGTACCTGGGGCACTGTGACCTTTCCTCTATGCCTTTGCCTACCTAAGTCTAAGTCTTAAAAAAATACACGTTTATAGTAAACACCAAGTTTGTTTTGTGTGATGGTCTTTGGGTTAGAATCACTGCTTTACCCATCACATTGAGGTAATCTCCACGCACAAGCACAATTTCATTAGATGGCGTTCCTTCCCCGCAAAGACAAGTCCAGCTCCATTGTTTAACTACCTTGAGGAGGGGGGGGGGGGGGGGGGGGGGGGGGGGGGGGGGGGGGGGGGGATTTTTCCAAACAGTGACCAGACAAGCCGTTCTGCTAGTATAGGCCATGAATGCTTTACTGTCGTATGGAGAAACGAAACGTTAAGTTTCCTGCAGGGCGTGGTGTCCCCACCACTGTTGTCATAGGAGGACCCACTATATTGGCTTCCTCGAGTTCTGTTCGACCTTGCGTGATGAGAGTCCAAGAGGTCCTGTCGGCAGTTAAATTTGGTGTCTATACCTGACACTATCCGTTGTAAGTCGCTTAGCCTTGAGGGAACGCTTTCCGCTCCTCCCTCCCCCGTACGCGAATAATCACATAAGCGACGCAGTTGTCACAAAATTGTTACTAGGGTCGTAACTCTGAAAAAATGGGGGTTTGTTAGCAGCTTGAGAGGACAACTAGTTGACCTTGAGGACCTTCACAAGTTCTTGCAGCCAGTCTCTAAGAAGACGAAGTAGTGAGGACCAGGACAGAATAGGCACCAGCAAGCTAACAACCACTTACGTACAGGTACTGGATTTTCCTGAGGCTAAGGCCTAGACCTTCTCGCGTTTGCTCGCGACACACAGGCCTGCTCTTGCCCTCACACTGGGAAACCTTAGGCAGTAAACAGGACAAAATCAATCATAACATTGTGCTCACACCTGATGAACACAACAAAAGCCTTCTAGTACTTCTTATAGTAGCCCTCCTAGCCAAAGAGCTGTGGTACAGGGCATGATAACGAGACCATGTTGGGTGGGATGAAGGAAATAATACAGGAGTCTTATTTCTCCTGGAAAAACCACCTTTGTATTGGTGAAGAAACAGTGATGGTAATTATACGGCCTGTGCTCGACTTCCAGGAAAGTTAACAATTTAACTGTACCGGATCCACAATCCACTCCCTGTTATTGAGAGACCTTTGCAACAGTCTTAGGGAAGGATAATACAGTTTGTTACCAGTTTGGGACCTCCAAGGTCTGTTTCTGGCAGTTCCGTCGAAGAGAAAATCTCGGGCGAAATAACTGCTTCTCAACAAATAATGCTATTATAGAATGCTGAGATGTCCAGGGGTCTTGAGGAACTCACTTTTACATACCAACGTCTTAGTAAAACACACTGTTTCACGGCATCATAGGTGATGGATATTGTTCGTCTACATAGGACGACCTCATACAGTCTCCAAAGACTTAGCCACAGTCACTTGAGAAACTTGCACCTTGTGTTTCAGAAAAACTTATACTGAGCTGGCTTAAACTTGAGAACGTGCGCAAATGACAGTTTTCTCAAGTAAGTATTGACTTTTTAGGCCATGCTGTCGACAAGGATGGAATCCACACGTTGGATAATAAAAATAAAGCCGTCACGCGAATTTCCCAACCCCTACACACACTGAAAAAAGGTTACGCGTCTTTCCTGGGTTGTCGGGTTACTATACGTGCCTTTGTGAAAGAGCATGACTTCGATTGCTAGTCTCTGACACGACTCTGAAAAAGGACGTTCCTTTCGCTTGAATGGTCCCCAACAACAAAGTGTTGATACTTAAACCATGCACTTATACACATGCGGCAATTCTTAACATTTCCTGACTACCATAGGCCTTTCACTCTTGTGACGATGCTTCGGCACTAGGCGGGGAGGCGGTTTGTGATGCAACAGTTTGAAGGGAAAGCACCCATGTTGTTGCAATATTGCCCAAGTAGAGTGCTTAATGATGTAGAGTCACGGTACTCAGTAATCACCTTGAAGCTCTAGCTGTGGTGTGGGCTCTTAAGCACTTTAAGGAAATTATCTATGGTTACTCCCATTACCGTTCACACGGGATCACACTGCGTGCTGAATCTTTTAAAGGAAAAAACTTGTGGCAGTGTGGCCCGGTGGTTTCATCACCATTCAGGATTGATTACTACTATCAAATATATACTGGAAATAAAAATCATGTGCAGACGCACTTTCACGCAACAGTCAGTAGCAGTGCTCTCAGACATTCAAATTTCTACTTACAAGACTTAAATCGAATGATCAACGCCAAGAATCCTGTGTGGTCCAAAAGGTTTATGCACTTGAGTTGGAGATAAATCTTATTGCCTAAATTGTCAGTTCCACTTTTATAGTTTTCAATAGTTGAGAAGTTCTTGTCGTAAGGTAACTATGGACGAGTACACGGTACTCAACTAGTTATTCCTACCAGTCTAGTGGAAAAATGCTTTAAAAAAGCATTTCACGACATGCCGCAAGCAGGACATCCAGGTAAAGAAGAACATTGTCCGCTGCACGTCGTATAGTTATGGCCCTACCATGCGCATCGAGCAGAGAAACAGTTAACCATTGTCGTTCATGGCACACAACAAGGGTAATACCGAAAACTGCTCCTATCTTGAATATCCTTTAACCGCGTTTCTCCTTTATACCAGTAGGCATCGACTTATTGCAGCTTCCTCACGAAGTCATCAAGGGTCACAAATATGTACTAGTATGTGTAGTACCACTCACACGTTTGTGATTTAGTTACCTGCCTAAAACAAGGTCTGCTATAAACTGTTGCTCATGCTCAGCTATTCAATATTAATGCCCCATACACAACATCCTTAGAGTGCTGATTTCAAATAATCGGCCACCTGAATTTGCTAATCAAATTCTTCAGAACATCTGTGAGCAGTTCAAGCATCAAGCAAACTTATTCATTACTGCTTATTAACCTGCCGAGCAATGGGTAGCTAGAAAAAGCGAATAATAAGATCTGATGTCCTTCGCATTATGCTGGCTAGATTCATGACTCTTGGGGAAAGATGGCTACCTCATGTAGCGGCTTCGATAAAATGGTCAGTAAATTCCTCTACAGGAGAAAGACTCCACATTTCATTTTTATGGTGTCGACAAGCGACTACCTGTAATGATGTGCTTGGAGCAATCTCCTGTCCCTGGTTCTACTCAGTGGTACATTATGCTAAAATTCAACGAAGATCCTATTTCAGTCATTAACAGATCATTCGGGGAAAAACTTTAAAGGCTTCATCGTCAGAGATGGATGGTAGCTAAGACCTAGTAAGGCTTGTCCTGTTGCAAAATATTCCATAGGTGATTTTGTATGGAAAAACGTTCTACAGAACGCCAAAATAAGTTGTGTTCTAAATTTTCAGGACACCTAATTTGGTCACAAGTAACGTTCAGGGGAAAAAATTCATACTTTTTGATCAAACTCATAATACACAGACGTAGACATGTTTTAGGCTAAAGAGAGAAAGTGACCTTCTTTGCACGACCAAGCCCAAAAAATTTTAGGCAACATGCCTTAATTTTCTATGTTTTATTATTACATTAGTTAGATTACAGTATTTTTAAATTTATTTTTTAGTATTTTATTTTAAGTTTAAATTCATTTTTTTGATATGTATTTTGAGATGAAACCGGGGTTCCTGGGGCCAAGAAGAATTATGACTGGGGAACAGTGAGGTGGGGCCCGAGGGGTTAGTTAATTAACACATTTTTGTGTAACTTTCATTAGGATTTATAAGCAAATGTTAAAACCTAAGTGGTAATCAAAGCGCGGGCGTTTTACTGTTCCCCCCAGAGCCCCAAGACTCCCCCGCCCCCTCTGTTTTTACCGGTGTCAGTGTATCGGGGACCGAGGCCCCAAAAACAGACTTTCAGTGTCTTTTCTGTGAATTATCCCCCAAACAAACACCCAGGTTCCTTCCCCCTTTATTGCAGCTGCATATAGGGGGGGATAGTGCCCCCGGGTATACTTGGTGATCTTTAAAGGTAAAGGCATGAAACAGTAGAAGGGAGTGACATTTAAATTCCCCTTTTTTGTAAAAAGGCCCCTAAGGGGGAAAAGGCCCTTTGCGTTCTATCAGTCACCCGGTCAAAATTTGAATAAAATCAATGAAACAATGTAAAAAAGAAAAATCCTTATTTAAAATGTCAAAAGTTTTAAAAAATCCGCCAAAGCGTTTAGTCTAGAAAATAACACAAAAACAAAATGCTCAAAAACATACTTGCAGAATAGAAAAATTTTATTCAACATGTGATTCCCATCTTTAAACAAACAGGAAGTTAGTTCTTTTTCACCCCTTTCAGCTTGCCCCCCAATTATCGTCACTTTGCGCCCCTAGTCACACGCTCTGTGGAAGCACCGCCTTGCGCTTGGGTGGACATCGCTGTTGATGTCACGCACCATGCTGCCAGCAAACAGATTGAAGAGAGCCCAATTTTCAGAGAGCTTGCCCCAAACCCGGGCCCCCTTTACAAACAGGAAAACCCAGTCGCTGGCCTTCTCGTTTTGGGGGGGGCGTTCACCACCTCCACGAACACGTCCTGGGCAAGGAACACTCCAGCGTTGCGTAGAGTGTTTCTCCTTTCCCAGAACCCCCCAGATGTGGCAGATTCCGCGTGATGAGTTCCCGCGATCCAACAGTGGGTGAACGACCGAATGGCCTTCCCCTGTCACCAGGGTTCTCTTCGAAACTGACATCCGGGGTGCAGCCTCTCGGGCACCAGGGGTCGGGTCAGCACGGAAACCCTTGTTCCCCTCTATTTGATGAAAGCCGGGTCCCCCGGCAATGGCCCAAAAAGACAGCTTTCGTAGAGTTTCCACCCTCCCTCGTTTGGGCCCTACCCCTTTCCACCAACTCCTCTGCCCCCTGAGCCTCGACCCGCGCTCCCCCCGACAAGCAGTATTTTCCCGGATAGTCACCACGTGTACCCGGACCCCCAGACGACTATGGTCTGCATGCCTATTCTCCATGAATTCCCGGACCGGCCCCGAAATTACCGCCTGCCACTTTCTCAAGTGGCCAAAGTGAGACTCGATCCTGTCGGGACTGGGACCTTAACCCACAACACAAATCCAGGATAGATTAGGGTTGTCGAGCATACCGACCGGGCCCCTACCATCCTCGGAGGTGTTTGTACCGCCAGGCACGTGTCCTTGCTGTTTTTGGCAGAGCCCGGGGACTTCATTTTCCTCCCAGTCGCATGGAGTTCCCAAATTAAATCAAGAACTTGAGAGACCTTCATGTCGTCCAGTTCAAGCCAGTTTGGTTTATGTTGGGGTTGGGCTGGGCTAGGTTGGGTTAATTTTGGGTTGGGGGTTTAGGATGGTTTTTTGGGTTAGGTTGGTTAAAATTTTGGTTTTTTGGGTTAGCTTAGGTAGGTTGGGTTTATCGGTAAGGGAAACCCCCGCTAGATTAGGTTAATTTTGGTAAGGCAAATTTCTTAGATATAAGGAAATACCCTAGATCTGGGGAAATTCTACCCCCCTACCAACTCTTTTAAAAACGTGTTTTCCGACCATAATTTTTTCCCCCCCCGAAAACCCCCCATTCCCCCCAGGTCGCCAAACTTTTTGAGGGGAAATGGGGGGGGTATGGGGGAAAAAACTAGAATTTTTCACCGGAGGACGGAAGGCCGGGGAGAAACTATGGGCCCAAATGACTTTAAATCGTTTTCCATACGGTAAATTTGTAATTTTACTTTTTTTTCAAAGTTGTATTGGTTTATACACATTTATCTACAATTTATCTTTTATCAACCCTTTATATTTTGTAGGTAACTTACTTTTAAACATCCTATTTTTCCCCAAATTAAGACGAGGGGTTTACCCGGGCCCTGGAGATTGTGCTTACATACCCTAATTTAAATTATTTTTTCCCTAAAAAAATGCATAAATTCTATATCAATCATCTACAAAATTCGAATGATCCAAAAAATATTTTTTAGGTAATTACTTTTAAAAAATCCTTTTTATGCCAAAAAAACCGAGATCGGTCTCAAGTATTTCCCGAAGTTGAGTGTTACACCACAGCATTTCACGACGAACAGCAAAATCGACAGCGTTTCCGTTAGCATTGTATTCTTGAAAATTTAAAGAAAACAGTTGTGCAAGCATGTTATTATTTCCAAGTCTTTCCAAAGTGTAGCACTGTTGGACGTATAGTTCGACGTCAGGGGCATGGGGTAAATTTTAAACAACCCAATATGCTGCCAAAAAACTAAGCGCCTGGCGTCAGTTGGCCATGGGGCCAGTACTGCAGCTTCCCCAAACCCCTTGTTGCGGGGTGTCACTTCAGTTTTACGGGTTTATGGTCAAGGTCATACTGAAAATTAATGTATTAACTGCTTTAGGGGGGGGAATTTTTGGGATAATAAAATATGGAGAAAAACAATATTTATTTTTGGTGCTTACAGTGACCTTGAAGGGGTTTAAGTAACAAGGTCAAGGCATTTTTTTTTTTTTTTTCTACGAAACCTATAGCGCCTTTTTCTTATGGAGGGGTGTAATGGTTGGGCCCCCTCCGTTGTTTGGGTTTGGGGTGCTGGAATTTAAGTTACACCCGTGATGTTTTAGGTAAGGTCCGTTTTCTATGATGGTCTACCCTCTTTTTAGGCACAAACTGGTAGTACCTGTTTCCCATCGCCACCTAACACCGAATTTACCACCGAAGCGTAGTTAAGTTTTCAGGTAAAAATCCCCTGAAATGCACACAGGGCAGTGCACTTAGTCTGCTTTGGAACATCTACACGCCCCGTGCAGGATGTCTTGCAGTACAGTGAACAGTTTAAGAGGTTTTTAACTGGGGAAGTCTTGACCAACGTGGCTTTTCCCTCCCTCTTTTTCCTTTTTCCAACCCCGGGTTCCCCGTTCTGGCAGCTGTGAAAAAGATTGTGGCTTTGATCCAGATTTGACCTTTCGATGGCACCTTGGTGTGTTTGTAGAGTGCCTTTTGTCGGGGAAAGTTCTGTTTGTCCTTGTTTCTGGTGACATCTCTTTCCTGCTACGGTGAATGTCAAGCAGGTCATTTGTCCTGTCATACAATAGGGATGACAAATCTCTCGATAAGGGACTCTCCTTTCTCAGCGTTTTCTGTGTGTTGCTCAGCTCCTGAAAGTCTTCCGTAACTCGGGGTAGACGTTCCCACGTTATCCAAGCTGTCCTTCTTTCCTATTCACTGAAGGCACGAGACTGTGGTCACAACCTGTGATGCGTGAAAGAGAGGTAACACAGCAGACCTCTTGAAGGTCCCATTGCATGAGCGATCTCATGAACAGCTATAAACGCGTAAATTTGAGGACCTGTTCTAAATGCCACCCACATCTCCTCAGTTTGAGGACACCACATTGGCTACTGCGATGGCCACATCTGTATAGATGCTACCTTTGTAACACCCATTTCTGATAGCATCTGCTACATGTACGAAGATGCGGCCTTGTCTGCTTCTTTCATGGAGCATGGAGCCAGGCCTGATAGATTCTGCCGTTGTTACTGAGCACACAACTGACTCGGCTTGACTGGCATACACTATTTTCTCTCTACTGCTTCAAGTATCACTATTTGGCTCTGACAGAAATGTTAAAAGTTCTTTTTTTGTTCTCATCCCACGCAAAAATCTTTCCACTTCTCGGGAGCCTTGCTGAAAGGCTGAACTCTTGCGCCGGGTGCCAAGCCTCTTGTTTCTCTGTAAAAGCTTTCAGGCTCTCTGGGATTATGCTCCCAAATGATGTCTGATTCGGCTGCAGGTCTGTAACTGCGAGCTATGTGGGTAGCAAACAACCTGCTCAGCATAGTCCTGGAAAGTATCCTGGAATCCTGCTATGCAAGGGTTGAGCATCTGCACCGCGCTGGGCATCCATACTTTTTACATCGACGCCAGGTCATTGTCAGAGGTAGTGCTGTCTCCAATGTTTGCAAGCATTTCAAGAGAGCTGCCATTATTTGCAGGTCGGAAGCATGCCGCCTGGTGACAGTTGATGGTGGGGCTGCACTGTTCTCATGTGTGAGAGAACCGAATCCCAGATCACCGTTTCTGTTTTGACAGGCAACATAGAGTCTGGAAAACAGATTACAGTCAAATTTTCAGTGAGTCCAGTTTCCCAAATTTTCCTTTTGATGGTGACTTTTTTGGTGGGGAGTACTGAATAGAGGTAGTTTGTTCTTTGTTATGACATCTGTGAGTGATTTTTTGCAGTGAAAAAGGGCCTATCCTCGACGAACTGGTTATATTGCTCCTGGCCCAGCGTTTCAACCTTTCTAACTGCAGCTACCACCGGTTCCTCCATGGAACTTCCTTGGTGTCCAAAACCAGGTCTTTGCTCTCTTCCGTGAATGGGTTCCCATACTCTTGAAATACGGGCTTGTGAAGTAAATTTGTACACACGCAGGAAATGCAGACTGCTCTCTGGATCTGTTCATGGTGTCTGTCTGCCCTCTTGTCATGGTGCTCCTGTGCTTCAGTGACAGCAGTGATCTTTTAAAACTCTGTCGAACCCTGGCTACCTCGGGGCCCTGCCACGGTTTTTTTTACTTAGCTGGTGACGTCTTAGATGTTGAAGATTTGAAGACAATATTGCAGGCAGACGAACCTTCTCGAGGGAACAAGCGGACTCAGGGACAGGGATATTTGGGTTTAGAAAACCCATGCTCTCCATGAATACCTATTTACAATATTTACACGAGAACACCATGACCTTTGAGGTTGTCTCTAAATGTGTATAAGGAGAAAAAAGGGCGTTGATCTTCTCGCCTCGGGGTGTGGTCTAAAAGAGGCCAGTCAGCTGTGTTTCCCTGGTCGTCGCTTCGCCCCCAAAGGTATTACGAGACCAAATCAGTTTTCAAAGATTTATATTACTCCTATGTTTACTACTATTTAATTTAGTAATATTCTTAATTATCTCTGGAGAAATTTAAAATTTTTCCGACACACGGCCTTCTTGTAGCTTACTTATTTCTTGTGTTCTAATGAGTGTGTTTTTGTGTGTGGTGTGTGTCACCTGACTTGATCCCCTCATTAAGGAGGGGTCAGATGAGGTGAGGGGTGAGGTAGTGGGTCTCCCTCTCTCTTGTTCTACCTCTCTCCTCCCTTCCTTCCACACTATGAAGTATGGATGAGATTCATTCCCCCTACCACTACCACTACAGGCTTAATTAAATCAAGAGGTCACTTCCATGCCCACCAATAGGATGGGAAAGAGGAAGTGTGTGTGGGGTTGTGTGTGTGTGTGTGTGTGTGTTTGTGTGGCAAGTATGAAAAAATACATATAAAACCAAAAGCGATCATCTGCCCAGATTAGTCGGTCTTCTTTTTTTTGGTAAATAGGTTCATGTATTTATCGTTTATGTTTTTCATTCTCTCTCTCTCTTCTCTCTCTCTCTCTTCTCTCTCTCTCTCTCTATCTCTCTTTTCCTCTCTCTCCCCTCTCTCTCTCTCTCTCTCTCTCTTTTCATCTCTCTCTCCTCTCTCTCTCCTCTCTCTCCTCTCTCTCTCTCTCTCTCTCTCTCTCTCTCTCTCTCCCCTCTCTCTCTCTCTCTCTCTGGGCATAAAAACAATTTTTTGTCAGGAAACATATTAAGAAAACACAGAAAAAGCAATCCAAACAGCTCAATGAAAAGGACCCATTAGAATAGTCACGGTGTGTGTGTGTGTGTTTGTGTGTATGTGTGCGGTGTGAAATGTGTGTTGCTTAATTTAATGTGTCCATCCCCCTATTTGTCGACACTTCATTAAGCCGATTGGTAGTGAATCTATAATTTTTCACAAATTTCTTGATTCCGCCTAAAGTGTTCCCACATTCGTTTTTGCTGTAGTTCACGGCTGCAGCGGTCCGTCTTTCCCCCTTCCACGTCCCAGTCCCGGACCATGGCCGCCCAGGGTGTTCGATGGGATTTAAGTCGCATCCCTTGGGGGGCCAAAATTTACCACAACGATTTATGGGTGGCGATTCAGCATTCTGTCACCATCCTGCTGGTGTGAATAGATGAATTATCATGCACTAGTGTGATTGCATGGGTTCAGGACCATCGTCCCCCACGGATGGCAAAAAAAACCTCTTCTAATATTTATATATATTGTTCGCTGTTAAACTTGCCGTTAATTTGGGAAATAGTTCCCTGGTCCCTGGGCCCAATCCAACCCCAGAAAGAAGTTGTTTTTCCCCTTCTGATAATTTTTTTTCCCACTATGTTTTCAGGGATATATCTCGTGTTGTCGGATCGCCAACAGTGTCTTTTGCTTGCGTCTACACTTGAAAACCCTTTTTCGTCAGTAAATATCACGTTTTCCAGAACTCACTGTCTTTTGTTACATACTCGAGCGCAAAACCGAGCCTAGCCTCCCTTATGTGCAGCTGTTTAAAAAATCATTTACAGCTTGCACACGACACTTAAAATTGGCTTCTTTCAGGCGCTTCATCGTTTGTCTGAGGACTGCAGGGAAGGTTCAATGCTCTTGTGATGTGCACTGCCGTCACATGATAATCTATTATTCGTAGCTGGTCTTCCTGCCATTTGGGGGAAGCAAACACCCGGGAGGGCGGGTCACAAACCCCGGGTAACACCCGTACCCATCAAATGTTGGATGGAAAAAGGGGTTGGGTTTTTATAAGGAAAAGGGAGCCATTATACCTTCAGTCTGATGCGGAGCCGTGCGCGTGGTGGTTTGTGGCAGCTACACCGCCGGTGTGGTGAGGCGAGGTTGGCCTCGGGTGAGATGCCGCCGTTCACCCCTCGGCCATCACCCCAAAACAAACTCACCACGAGCGCATGGGATTGTTACATGGCCTAATTTAATTTGTATACTTGCCTGTTCAGTTCTTGAGTCAGAAAACATCATTTTTACTCAATTTATGAGTATTTTTGTCCTTTTGCGTCCTCTACACCACACCTTAGGCAGTCGCCGTATTTGTCTTTTAAATACGTCATCAATATCCACGCTGGGAAAACAAAAAGCTGATGGCAGTCGCTAGGTCGTGAAGCATAGACGTTAGCGTCCTGAATGTGGCCCCTGGAGACGCCAACCTCATCCACCAATTGTTGCGGATGGATTTCCCTTCCTGCCGCAGCGTGACGATGCGGCCACGGTTAACACAGCATCTGGTCTTCAAGCATTCCAACCATATCTGCAACATAAATCAAGGATTGTAGACATTTATTTTGCATCACTTATTTTTGTTTGTTATTGCAAACACAACCATGACTAAAGCAATAGGATGTAGGTGATGCCCCGTCCTCCCCCGCACTTTTTTTCAAACTCTTGCCCCAGCTCTCTCATCAACTTCTCCTGTGCTCTCTTGACCTTGTTTTATCAATCACTTTACTGTGTTGTCTTCCGTGATAATTCCTGCATCAATTAGAGTGCTGTTGCTATTGCTGCAGTTAGCCTTAGCCCTATGCCATATCTTACACTAGCAAGGCAATGTTTTAAATCTCATCATAGTTTTTCTGTACCTTAGTCGAAGCTGCACTGCAGGCTTATGGTCAATTTCTGGAAAAACTCACTTCTGAAACACACTCATCTTCAGCACCACTTCTCTCTCTCCAATTCCAGATCCTCATCACCATCACCAAAAATATCTTCAACTTGCTCCCTGACTGCCATCTCTTGCTGCTGCAGCAGTTTCCTCCTTGCTCATTTTAATTATCTTTGCCTTCTTTTCCATCACCTGCTTTTCCTAATGTTTCTCACCTGTCTCTCTGCTCTGGCAAATCAGGGCCACTTATTTGATGGGGTCCTTTACTTTCAACTTTCATCTCTCTCCCATGATGTACGTTAGATCTTTTCAAGGAATTTTTTTTCTCTCTTCTGCAGGACATTACAATGTGGGCTTGGAATCTCTCAGCCTCCACCTCCCAACTGGTAATCTAAACTTACAATCAAAATATCAAATAAATTTCCTACTTGACAATGAACCTTTTCCTTGGATTCAAGTTTGCCCTTCCCAAGAGAACCTTCACTTGCCTGATTCCAGACCTCCTGAGCTTGATATGATGGTCCCTTTTCGATTGATGACCAGGTGGGGGCTTGAAAAGAGGCATTCATTAGCTTTGCTCCACTGACAAAGCAGACCAGGTAGCTTCCTTCACCAGCTTGTCCAATTGTAGTTTCCTCCTTGTCCTCTTCACTTTGCTCCCATCAAGTCGATGCCATACCTCAGGATATCTGTCACCGTTGGCAGTTAAGACAACAACAGCTTCCCGCCCAGTCCAATAAGATTACTCAAATGAGACTTGATTTCGTCCCTTGTTATTTGACTTGAGCCATTTTCTTAAGCAATTCACACTGCAATATAAACATTATACCTCAGGTAAGTAGTTATCCACTACAGACATGTTATTATCATTTATGTAACAGTAAATATTAGGGAAACTGCCAAAATATTCCTTCATGATATTATTTTTGCTTCACAGGAACTTGGGCTAGCAATAGGTTTTGGTAAGTACACAAAGCTTACCGCCTCTTCAAGGATGCGGTTGGTGTTTACAAGACGTTTAATGCTGTCTCACGTGCAACAAGGTGATGCTTTTGCTTACATGCGTCTTTCATATTCCTTACTTCTATGGCGTATTATTATCTATGGCAGCATCTGCCAACTGTAGGCTGCATTTTAATTAAGTTGAATGAGACCTATTTTCTTTACATATTTGAATGTCTTCTATATTTTATGAAGTAGTTGAACAATACTGGTAGACAGAAAATATGTGAACACCATGACAGGAAAATTGAAGAGGCCTATCTGGGTAACTGCAATAACAAATTGCAATCACCCATTTAACAATACCAATTGCAAATTGATGTAGGTTAGGGTTATCAGAATTATACTTTTTTTTCTTCAAAATTTGTGTTCTACACACCAAATACGTTTATTTAAAACCCCTCGCCATTAATTGAAGAAAATAAATAGTATGACCCGCCCTATATAATGATGTCCCCATAGTGGCAAGATGATTGTCTTGTTTTGCCATTTTATAAAGCAGGCAAATCCAAGTCTGAGGCGACAAGAAAAGAGAGAGGAGGTATCATATTGGCATCGTCGCGAGTACTGCAACCGCCCAATGTAACGCGCGCTCAGATTCCTTAGCCAATGAGCATCACAGCTACCACACGACGTCTAGGTGGCGAGTTTTGTTTGCATCATTATTGTCCCTTGCATCGATCAGTCTTGCTGGGATATTGTTACTTGTTAGGTTATGTTTGTTTCGAGCGCAAAGATAACAAGAACATTAGTTGCTAGGTTCTCGGTGCCCAAAAAAAAAACACATACCGAAGTCAATACCGACAAACATACCGTTTACCGTATACCGATTCATACGTATACGTTACCGGTATACTGGAAAGCTATATTTACCGTTATACCGGTAAATACCGGCACTGAAAGGCCGGTATTTGTATACCGGTACCGGGGTGCACATCCCTAGTCTGATGGGGCTTTGACTCCTCTTCTGCTCCTTCTTCACCCCCTTCATCCTCCCATTAGTATATTCTTCATTCTTCAATCCTGGTTCACTTGTCCTTGCTCATAAGGCCGGTTCCCACTAGTTCCGCTTCTACGGCCGCCGTTGCCGTTCACTCGCCCAACATACGTCCACCATCATCACCGCTTGAGTGGTTGTAGTGGTAACCGGGCACAGTTGCACCTCTGCTCGAGTGCAACGAAATGTCGAGAGGATTTTGGGTGTTGTAGTTGTTATAGCTCAGAAAAACCTCGTCTAGATAGAAAACAATGTAGTGAGGCTAAAATCTACAAATCGAACTAATGGGGTATTATGATTCATTCCTGGAGTGTTTAAAGTAAATGCTGAGGTTTTTCTGAAGCTATTTGCCTTTATTAGAAATCACCTCGACTATGCATGGCGATCTCTGTTCCCCGTATTATGAATTGGAGATAGGATTTTTTTAGAATTATGGCAGAGAAGGATGCCAAACTGGACACAGGGGAAGCACAAATTCGGTTTTAGAGAAATTGAAGCTTTGAATGTATCACTCACCGGAGAGAGTAAGAGGTGCTTCCGATAGCGGTAATTTAAGTCGATAAAAGCATATAGAAGTGACATTATTAAGATCTAATTGCTATTATTTAGGATAGAACGAAAGTTATGGATTCAAGCTGGAAAAATTAGATTTATAGAGATAGGGGAAATTGGTTCCAACAAAATTACTAGGGGGTAGAATATTGCCAATATATTAAATTATTAGTAGATAGTGAGAGTCCAATGTGGATTTTAAAAGAAGATTAGACAATCTTAGGGATAGGGATCAAATATGGATGTATGTAATGTAGTACCAGACCTGCCACATGTAAGATCTCCCAGCCTCGTGTAGCTTCGTTAAAATCTCATGTTCTTATGTTTATCCCCTCCTTTCACAGCTATTTGCGGTGCTGTTCTTCCTGATGTTATTCACGCTGGCTTCGGCTCGCGGCGGGATGGGGCAGGCTGCGTCATGGGGCGCGATCTCCGATACTTCCGTCCCATCAAGAGGTCCACATCGGTTCGTCGTTTCTGTTGCTGGTTCTTCTGTGGCCTCGTATATGTCACACAAGGTGATCTGAAGTGGTTTTCTGATGCCGTGTGTGTGTGTGGCGTGTGTGGTGTGTGTGTTTGTGTTGTGTGTGTGTGTGTGTGTGTTTTGTGTGCGTGTGTGTTTACCTATTTTGTAATTTTACAGATTGAGTTACTTTTAAATATCTCCTTTTTTTAATCCAATGATCATATTTTTCTATAAATCTATGACGCATACTGCTTGTATACCGCTTTCTATGATAGTAGATTCTAATGATATATGCGCTCTTAGGAATATACTTTTTTGTACTTTCCTTATCTCCTCTTCTATTGTGTTTAAGGTTTTTTGGTTATGCCCTATCAACGTTGAGCTTCTTTGTTGAATACGTCTTCTACATCAATTTTTTGCGTTATACATTTTAACAATGCTCCTCTCCTTCCTTCTTTTCCTCTGCTTAGGAAACTGTAACTTCACAAATATTTTCCTCCACAGTTTAAAACTCCTGTGGGTTGGTACCCATCTTGTTGCTGCTCTTTTATAATACCTCTAGCTTCATTATATTTTTCTTCATGCAGGTTCCACATTATTGTTCCGTTATGTAGTTTGGCATCATCAGCAAACATATTCATATAGCTTCCTAATGCAACATTTCCTGTATATCAATTTTGCAAAGATAAAAATTTGTATTGGTGCCAACAATGAGGCCTAAGGGACTCCACTTTGCTTACCTCGTGTGGTTGAAGGGTATTTTCCTCTAAATATAATCTTGCAGTTCACCTTTACAAATTCCATGAATTTCTCATTTTCATTTTTTTCTGTACTCCATTTTTCCCAATGTACTTTTTTAAAGAGGACTTATATTTGTTTCTCTGGTGTCTAGTTTATGTGTTTTCTCTGTTATAAAATTACATATTGTCCTCTAAAAAAAAAAATCTACTTTGTTGTTTTTAAGCATCTTTTACACATTGAATACCTCTGTTTACTGCTCTTACCATTTACGTCGCCACATATTTCTCTATTTGCCCATATCCGGCTCCATTCAGCTATTGCGTCAGATCTGCAGCATATCACGTCATCTCCACTTTTCTTTTTCTCAATAACCCTATAAACATATTTGCCCCCGGGCAAATATGTTATAGGTTTATTGCGAAAAGAAAGTGGAGATGACTGTGATTATGCTGCAAGATCTTGAACGCAATGCTGAATGGATCCGGAGATGGCAAATAGAGAATATGTGGCGACGTAAATGGTAAGAGCGTACAGAGTCTTCAATGGTAAATTAATGCTTAAGACACCAAAGTAGAAGTTTTGTTTTTTTAGAGTATCATTATGTAATTTATAACCAGAGTAACACATAACTACACCACTATAGAAAACATATAAGCCTCCTCTTTAAACAAAGTACTTGGAAAAAAGGATACAGAAAATGCAAATGGAGAAATTCATGGAATTTTGTAAAGGGAATGAAAGATTATTTTAGAGGAAAATACCCTTCCCCCACAAGAGGTAGCAGTGGAGTCCCTTAGGCCCCTCAATGTTGGCACCATACAATTTTTTATCCTTGCAAAATTGATATACATGAAAATGTTGCATTAGGCACTTATATGAATATGTTTGCTGATGATGCCAAACTACATAGTAAAATATGTGGAACCTGCATTTGAAGAAACATATAATTGAGCTAGAGGTTTATAAAGAGCAGCAACAAGATGGGTTACCAACCCACAGGAGTTTTAAACTGTAGGAAAAATATTTGTGAAGTTACAGTTTCCTAAGCTAGAGTAAAGAAGGAAGAGAGCACATTGTTAAAATGTATACCGCAAAAAATTGAATGTAGAAGACGTATTTTCAACAAAGAAGCTCAACGTTGATAGGGCAGAAAAACCTTAACAATAGAAGAAGGAGGATAAGGAAAGTACACAAGTATGAGTTCCTATAGCGCAATTCTCATTAGAATCTACTATCATACAAAGCGGTATACGCAGTATGCTTCGATAGAATTTTTAGAAAAATATGATCATTTGGGATTTAAAAAAGAGATATTTAAGTTAACTCAATTCTGTAAATTACAAATAGGTAACACACACTCACACAAACACACCACACAACACACACGACACACACACACCACACACACACGCACACACACACACCGTCATCAGAAAACCACTTCAGATCACCTGTGTGACATATACGAGGCCACAGAAAGAACAGCAAAGAAACGACGAAGCGATGTGGACCTTCTTGATGGACTGGAAAGTATCGGAGATCGCGCCCATTGACGCAAAGCCTGCCCATCCCGCCGCCGAGCCGACCGCCCAGCGTGAATAACATCAGAAGAACAGCACCGGACAAATAGCTTGAAAGGAGGGTAACATAAAACATGAGATTTTAACGAAGCTACAAGAGGCTGGGAGATTCTATACATGTGGCAGGTCTTGTTACTTACATTACTACATACCCACCCCCCGCCCCCCCCCCCCCCCCCCCCCCCATATTTGATCCCTATCCCTAATATTGTCTAATCTTCTTTTAAAATTCCACATTGACTCCGACTATCTACGTTATCTAATAATTTAAATATTGCAATTCTACACCCTATTAATTTTGGTGGAACTAAATAAAATAATTTCTCCCTATCTCCTATTAAATCTACATTTTTTTCCCAGCTTGAAATCCATAACTTTGACAGGGGGTTCTATCCTAATAATAGCAATTAGATCTTTAATAATGTCCACTTACTATATCCTTTTATCGACTTAAATACCACTATCGGATCACCTCTTACTCTCTCCGGTGAACGTAAATTCAAAGCTTCAATCTTCTCTCATAACCGAATTTGCGCTTCCCCCGTGTCCTTTTGGTCATCCTTCTCTGCACTAATTCTAAAAATCCTATCTCCATTCTATAATACGGGGAACAGAAGATGCATAGTCGAGGTGAGTTCTAACTAAAGACAAATAGCTTCAGAATAACCTCAGCACTTTTACTTTAAACACTCCAGGCAATGAATCCTAATACCCCATTAGTTCGATTTTTAGCCTCACTACATTGTTTTCTTTCTAGGACGGAGGTCTGAGCCTATACAACTACATACACCCAAAATCCTCTCACCGTCTGATGTTTTCAGTGGTGCATTTCTTATAGTGTATCTATTTACGAGGATTTTCTCGGCAAACATTAATAATTACGCTACTCTTGCCAATATTGAATTCCATCCAACACATGACTACCCACTCGTTTAACTTAGCTAAGTCTCCCTGCAAGTCGGTTATGTCAGACTTACCGTAGATAACAGTATAGTCGCCAGCTGCAATAATGTCGCCAGCCGCCATATATTACGAATGATAGCATCACTACTGATTTGTATGTGCCACTGAAGATGATATACAGTAGTTTATATCATGACTGTATAAACTACCTTGTTTCAGCCCTGTTTTATGCTTTGTATCTGCAAGTATATACGGTTTCAAATTTCGCTACTCGTTTTTTTTCTTCGGGCGACGACATCGACGGGAGGACACTCAGTAAATAAACACTAACTGGCGACCTTATTGTTGGTGGCCACTCTGGTGATATTTTCATAATTTGTTCATTTATAGCCATAATATGACACAGATGAAGACACAAAATGACAAAGACTCTCCAGATAGCCCCTTCTAACTTTCCTGAAATCATGGATGTAGAAATGTAAGTATTAACGCCACCACACGTCTGTAAACAGAAAAAAAAGTTGTCCTGGCGACTTTAGTGTTATCTACGGTAGATAAGTTAAATGAGTGGTTTACCGTGGTTTACCGAATATGGAATGATTCCATATTCCACCAATCAGGTGGAATATGGAATTTAATATTGACAAGTGTAGAGTAATTAATGTGGTAAATNAATTACGTACCTTGCATATGAATTCCATCCAACACTGATACCCACAGTTACTTAGCAAGTCTCCCTCAGTCTTATGTCGACTACCGTAGTAACGTATAGTCGCCAGCTGCAATAATGTCGCCGCCCCATATATTACGAATGATAGCATCCTACTGATTTGTATGTGCCACGGAGATGATATACAGTATTATATCATGACTGTATAAACTACCTTGTTCAGCCCTGTTTTATGCTTTGTATCTGCAATATTCGGTTCAATTTCGCTACTGTTTTTTTTTTCTCGGCGACGCATCGACGGGAGGCATCAGTAAATAACACTAACTGGCGACCTATTGTTGGTGGCCACTCTGGTGATATTTTCATAATTTGTTCATTTATAGCCATAATATGACACAGATGAAGACACAAAATGACAAAGACTCTCCAGATAGCCCCTTCTAACTTTCCTGAAATCATGGATGTAGAAATGTAAGTATTAACGCCACCACACGTCTGTAAACAGAAAAAAAAGTTGTCCTGGCGACTTTAGTGTTATCTACGGTAGATAAGTTAAATGAGTGGTTTACCGTGGTTTACCGAATATGGAATGATTCCATATTCCACCAATCAGGTGGCAGATGGAATTTAATATTGACAAGTGTAGAGTAATTAATGTTGGTAGATATATTCCTCGTAATAGGTAGGCTATAATATACACTATACGCAATGCATCACTGAATAGATGCATTAACCGTGGTCACAAAGAATCTCTCTTGATAATCACGATCTAGCACTTTCATCAACAAAAGCAGCAAGGTACAATATTCCTCCTTTTTGTAGATGATGAGTTACCTGCGGGGCCCAGTCGAACTTGGCCAGGGCGTCGGGATAGGAGACAAAGGCGAGGCCGCCGCCACCGCGCACCACGTCCTCAATGTTAGTGTCGAGCTCGTAGGAGAGATTACCGAGGATGGCAAAGATGGTGAAGCCGGCGAGCAACGAGGTGAAGGTGTCTGTGAAGCTGATGATCCACGCGTCCCTAGGGAGTATCCAAAGCTGGGCACTAAATACATTGAATGTATTTAAATACTAAATACTAAATACATGGGAGAAATGTATTTAAATACAAAATACTAAATACATTTTACAAATTTAATTAAATACTAAATAATAAATCCATCAATTTTATTTAAATACATATTTAAATACATTTTAAATACACACATATATGAATTTCCTTACGATTTCCATAGAGTTTGCATTTCCTTAGAAATTTCTTTCTCAGGCCTAAATTTCCTTATGATAAGGACATTTCCTTGCCAGAGGAAACCCTGGTTCACTGTAACATCAGGGTTGCCATATAGTTGTGCGGGTTTATGGCCAAATTAACTGATATAATATAATATATTATATGTATTTAAATACAGTGTATTTAAATACTCATTAAAGTATTTAAATACTGTATTTAAATACATGAAAACCAATGTATTTATATTATAAATACATTTCTAAATACACAAATGTATTTAAATACGTATTTAAATACAAATGTATTTAAATACTGCCCAGCTCTGGGAGTATCGCCATTTAATCCAAGATTTACCGGGAAATTAAAGGATTGACTCATTAACCTTCAAGATATGTAGCCTACCAGTGGACATGGACAAAATTGGACATAAACAGCAGATTTGAGTCAAGTTAGATTAGATTTTTGTTTTGTTGAGTTGAATTAGGTCGTTGGGTATACTGTTACGCCATGCAGAAGATGCTAGAAGCACGCCATTAAGTAATCGGTTAACGTTCCGTCAGAAATTATGCACTGAAGTTGCTCAACCATGACTTTTAAAACATGAAAATGAACTATTTTTCAATTAATCCCTTACTGTTATCACCTAACCACATCTTCATGTCTCACTCTCTCATTTGATTCCTTATGTTTCAATAACAAAGCAAAAGATATTTCACACCTGTAAATATTCTGCGAGAAACTGTTGTATGACGAGAAAGTGACGATAGGACCAAATCCGACGCCGAGGCTGAAGAAGGATTGTGAAACTGCGGCGAACCACACCTGGAAAGATCGAGAGAGAGGGGAACATGCTAAGGCACACATTAGTCAGTGCTGCATACTGTTTGTATTTCTTGTCAATCTAGTGAATGTGTTTAACACCTGCGTCTTCGTCAGCAGTGTAACAAGGCGGCGGCATATCGGCCACTTACATTCGGATCAAGTAGTTTTTCCCACTTCGGCGTGATAAAGTAGAGCATCCCGTCGATGGCACCGGGCAGCGTCACCCCACGGACCAACAGCGTGAACAGCACCACGTAGGGAAACACCGCCGTGAAGTACGCCACCTGCAGCGACACTAAATTGAGGCAGCGACCCGACCAAACCCAAGGCAATGATCTCTCTATGTATATATTTACAACTTCGATATGGTCTAACATGTTGCAATTTGACCTTGCCGGACCTTGCCCGAGGACTTGACGCCCCAGGCCAGGGTGAAGAAGACCACTACCCACGAGAAGACCAGACAGATAGTCAACCTCCAGTCTGGAAGTCCAATACCGTCGCTAATGTCATCCTTCAAATGGATCACGTACTGACTGTGTCGGTGGCAAGGAGGGGGGAAGAGGAAAATCCTCAATATTAGAACAAAATTACTTAAATATTTTTTTAAAAAAACAATAAATGAATGAATGTTAATGCTGTAAACCTAAATATTCGGTCCCTAAAGTTCATATACAGGAAAACCTCGTTTATCCGGCACCCTCGGGGGGGAGCGCATGCCGGATAACTCATTTTGCCGTTGTTTTGAGAGTTACTCTTATGGAATCGCCCAAAATCCTTTTTTTTTTTTTTAATACATCAAAGGAACTGGCCAAGGGCACAACAAAAATGGGTAACACAAAGCCCGCTTAGTTGCCAGTCCCTATAAAGAAGACAGTAAGAGAATAAAATAAAAAAGAGGAGTGAGCCAATTTTGTTCTGGAGGTGTCTTGTTACTCTTCTTTTGAAAAGATGTTAGTCATAGGAAAGTGGAAAACTAGAAACAGGAAGAGAGTTGCAGAGTTTACCAGTGAAAGGGATGAAAGGGTTGCCAACCCTGCGTACCCCGCCAAATTTGAACTAAATTTCTGCCGATTTTCTCAGTTTTTGAAATAATTATACCTAATTAATGCCTGGGTTATCCTGCTGAGTGCCCCACACTCCTCGTCAGGATGGACAAGCTAGTCCTCGTGTCGCACGCCAGCAGCACGAACACCCTCCTCTCTTTTTTCACAGGATCTCTCTGACGAGCTCAAGCTAGCCTGTGGTCCTCCCTGCTGGAGGCTCGGAGAAAGAAAGAAGAAAAAAAAAAATAAAAAAAAAAAAAATGCCTGGGTCGATTAGTGCCGTTGTTTTGAGGCTGCCGTTTTTTTAAATGCCGGTTAAATGAGGTTCTCCTGTATAATTCTTCAGGCCACCACTCATATTATGGCACAAGGACTAAGGACAATTATTCAGGAAAGGAAAACTAATGAATGCATACATGAACAGGTATAGATAAGCAGAATAACAGAGGAAGAATAATGTAGTTTGGAATTCAATAGTATTATCCTTCTGACATGCGTCTGTGAGTATTGAGGCTCACTAATAGTACTGCTCCGAGGACGACTGAGACTTGTTATTGTAGGTGACGTTGGTACTGGAGGCGTCTACGCAGTTCTCGTCCGCCCAGGCGTCGTCACACACAGACCACGGGAGAACCGTATTGAAGGACATGGCGAAGTAGAACACCGTCACCGCCATCAAAGAGCAGTAATACGTCACCACAGACCAGGTAGCGATTAGCTGGCCATAGCCGATTCCTGTGTGGGTAAAACAAAATACCTATGCACCAACACAAGTGAGTGGCTTGGTAAGTGTCTGACCGGAAGATAGGCACAATACATGTGGAATGGAAAATAGATACTTCATAAGCAGTTATCTGTCTCCCGAGCTGGAAATAACTCACGACAATCATTCATTTACTGTTTTTTTTATTTATGCGTAAGTATAATTATCAAAGTATGATTATTTTTATTTGATTATATTGCTAGTGAACCCAGATTAGAGAAACTGGCTCAGATGGCGAAATGTCCGCTCAGCTGCTTGGGAAGTATCTTTAGATCGACACCTCACACCTCAAGTTTTGGCCTACTTGTATAATCGGCCGACTGTTCCTATCACAGCACAAGTTAAGGCAGGGAATATATCCATGAACATATGTATTTTGCTAACCCAGCACAAGCCATTCGCTCATATAGAAATATTCCTTGTGTAACATCGCCTCCTCCTATCTATGTCGCCTGCACAAGGCTGAAGTGATGACATACCCTTGAGCGCCGGCGCCAACTGCCATATTTT
>JACEEZ010013387.1:75000-77500 GCA_016584305.1 Chionoecetes opilio
TAAATCACCCTTATCTAAGGTGACACGCAGTGCTACACTGACCTAAATAGTGACACGTGTATAGAACTGCACTTCACAACAATATAATATATATAATAATGAGCATTAGTCATGATAATAAGCAATACCTTTGGAAGCCACGGCTGAAAATGGCTCGTAGTAATTTGTTTACCTTTCACTAGAGCTTGAGCTTGACTAGCTACACGGTCTGGTTGTGTTTGTGATTATTTCTCATTTATTTCACGTGTAGGAGCGGACCAAATTCAGCATGTAGTGCCAGTCACTGTTTACCTCCCAACATAGCTACACAGTCTGGTTGTTTGTGATTATTTCTAATTTATTTCACAATTTTTCAGTTTTTTTCATATATTTTTCCACACGGAGTGACGAGTGACCATATTAGTCACACTGAGTAACAATGGTTAGTCATTTTTTTAGTAACTACCAAGTAAATCTGCGTATGGTCTTAGTAAAAAAAAATTACTAACCAGTTCGTCAAGTTCACCATTTTGAGTACCCACATTAGTAAATTGGACTAAGGGGGGCAAAAAATGCACCTTTAGAAGTGCACGTTTTTTGCACCTTTATAGGTGCAACTTTTGCACCTTTTGTAGGGGTGCACTTTTGCACCCATATAGGTGCAGCAAATGCACCTTTACGGTGCAACTTTGCACCTTTAGGGGTGCAACTTTGCACCTTTAGGGGTGCAACTTTGCACCTTTAGGGGTGCAACTTTGCACCTTTAGGGGTGCAACTTTGCACCTTTAAAGGTGCAAAATTATGTCACAGATTTTGCACCTTTAAGGGTGTAAAGTTGCACCTTAACACTAGGGTGCAACTTTTTGCACCTTTTCGAATTGGAACTTTGGTGCATTTGTTGCACCCACATGGGTGCAAAATTGCACCCATATGGGTGCAACAAATGCACCTTTAGGGTTGCTGGTTTTGCACCTTTATGGGTGCAACTTTTGGACCTTTTGGAGGGATGCACTTTTGCACCCATATGGGTGCAACAAATGCACCTTTAGGGGTGCAACTTTGCACATTTAAAGATGCAAAATGATGTCCCAATTTTGCACTTTTAAAGGTGCAAAAACTGCACCCACGCTCAAAACTGCAGTTATTGCACCTTCTGGAGGGGTGCAAAATTATACCCTATTGTACAAATAGGGTGCAATTATGCACCCCTCCAGAAGGTGCAAAAACTGCACCTCTGCACCTCCAGGAATGCAATTATAATTATCTGTCCTTTATGGATCTTTAAAGGAAGAATTCACGATATCATATTTTTTGATGGCAAATTGGAGTAACTTTTTGTCGAAAATTATGATATCATGAATTCCTCCTTTTAAAAGATCCGTAAAGAACAGAAATTTGCATTCTTGAAAGTGAAGTTGTTGCTACAAGAGGGATATAGTACACAAACAGCTTCTCCGATGCCCAAATCAATGTGGAAGTTCCTGCCTAGGTATAAGTACTTCTCAAAATTAAAGCAAGGATCTTAATAAACCAGCATTCATGTTAACATTGTCTACTTTACTTGTCTTTAAAGAGAAAAATATGCATTAAAGGAAAAATAACAGGATTAAGTTAATAAGGATATAATACATGATTATAGAAATACATCTTTATTAAAGCTGAAACAACTTGAGATTAGAAAAAAATACAATGCTAGATTAATGTATACATGTTTACAGGGTAGTTATGAATGACAATCTACTTAGTTCGCGATTTGTCCTTCAATGCTAAAAGATCAGGGGGATGGAAATATTCAAACATGCAATCTAAACTTATGCTGCTGTCACACAAAGCCGTGTGGGCTCACCGTTCGCCACCGCGTGAAAAATTAGGGGCGGACGGCGGCACACGGTGAGGACATACGGTGGGCCGTTTCCCGTCCGTTGAACACGGGGGACTTTGCCGGCCATCCGCGCCGGGCGAGTAAAAGCAGCGGCGGCGAACGGTGAGAGCCCGGTACGAGGACGGTATAAGGACGGCGCACCCGTTTCGCGCCCATTCGCGGGACGGTGAGCCCGGTACCAGGCCAGTGAGGACCCGGTATAGAACGGTATGGACCCGGTGAAAAATAAAAAACATTGCGGCTATTGACATTTTTTGCTGATTCTTCGCCGTGTTGGACTCTGTTGTTTTTCTAGTAGACGGGAAGGGGCCGCCCAGCTCACCCGGCTCTGTGTGACAGCAGCATTACCTTAACGGTAAATTTAGAGTTTGTCCTTAATCACATACATTATTTCGATATCACTTTTATTCTATCTTTGTCTAATTAGTTAGGGGTCTACTCTATACCATTACCGATGCAGATTAGTGTTTATTAGAGAAAAACCCAAGTCAGGAGGTTAGGATAAGTTAAGGGGAGAGTCCGCCGTGAAAATATGAAAATAATTTTTTAATATACGAATTTGAGTTATATGGTCTACTAGCTGCAAAGCCACCCTCCGGGCGGACTTTTTGGCTAGCTCCTGCAGAGGGCTATTGGTGG
>JACEEZ010013387.1:82500-102500 GCA_016584305.1 Chionoecetes opilio
ATGTGGAAGATCTTCCACATGCTGCTGAAGAAGGGTTCTTAGACCCAAAATCGCGATACAGCAAAAATGACAAGCTACGGCGAAGTCATAAAAGTGATTACTAAAGAGAATAAGACACTCTTAAGACAACGAGAAAATATCTTTAAAAAGATAATAAATGCTGAACTAGCTATCACTTTTAACGACATATATATATATATATATACATATACCCCAAACACCCCTATTTGTTCACTAACCGGTAAAGGTTTGTTTTATATAAAGCCTCTCCTTTTTCAGATAAAACTATATTTTTCTGATAGATTTTGATGCGTTTTGAATGAATCTGATGTTTGTTTTTCTTGGCAATCATTTTTTTTTTTACCCCCTTGACCTCACCTCTGAAAAACTAATGATTTAGCAAAAAAAAAATCCTTGTTCCTAAACACATCAAAATCTACCAGAAAAATATAGTTCATGAATAAAACTAAACTAACCCACCCATGACCTAACCTAACCTGAGGGGGTTGCAAGTGAGCACTGAACACGCCGTGGCTGGGGGCCTGGCGGGCCTGGGAAAGGCGAGGTGCTGGACTGCATGAATGGCGGCAGGGGAGTGTCATATTTATTCATATAAGAAGGTTTTGTCCATGGTTTTGACCAAAGTTAGTTTGCCAAGAGGTTTGAAGGTAGTAGAAGATGTATATGACAAAAGATTAGTCCTTCATATGGTAGTAAAAGAGATATGACAGGGGCGATAAAATTAATCTTAACTCACTAACCTAACCTGGGCATTGGGTATTATTTTACAATAGGACCAGAATTTCCTACACAATTGGGAGTATGGTTTATGTTTACATTATTGGATTAAAAGAAAAACTCTCCCAATGAGCTTCCGTCGCAAATCAGTACTTTTGGATATGACAAGTGACAAGAGAGACAAGTGTTTACATGCGCCTCACTCTTCTTTCTCTAGTGACCTGCATCGCCTCCATTTTTCCCTTGCAGCGGAGCATTTATTAATGCGAATTTGGCTTTAGTCAGGTTAAAACGTGGGGTTAGGTTAGATGATATTTTGGTACTTTCAACCAGAAATTTAGTACAAGGTACGTTAAAAGTATTCTTTTCCAATATATTTTGATGTGTTAGGAATAATGGTCACAATAAAAATAGTCAGAAATGCCTCATTTTGCAGTTATCCCCATAAGGCAGAGGTCAATCAATCAATCATTGGGGGCATACGCCGGGGGGCGCGTCGCCTCGCCTACTCTACGACACCACTCCCGGGGATCACCACACGCGAGTCCCCATGCAGGCTCCTTTCCCATACCAAGCAGCTCTCGACAGGAAGTATCAACTTGCCCCAGCCACGAGCCTTGTGGGCACCCCCTTGGCCTCCTCCATGCCGGATTGTCTCTTACAGATACAACCCGATGGGAAGGATCGGTTTCAGGGTAGCGTGCCACAAGCCCATATAGCCGAAGTTGGCAATGACAACTATGCAGGTAATAGGCCTTGATTCAGTCTTATGGTGTAATCACTGATTTGACACATAATTATCCCAGCGATACCCCATGATTCTGCCAAGACACTTATTACCAAAGGCATCGATTAGTCTCCAAGTCACTATTTAGTGTCCATGTCTCACAACCATACAGTAAGACAGGGATCACAAGCGACTTGAAGATCTGGCTCGGTATTTATAATAAGGCTATGGGATTCCCATAAGGTTCGACATAACATAAAGTTGCCCATAAGATCTCCGCCATATGCTATGGGTCTAGCAGTTCCTGCTGACATAGCTTCCCGCTAAACGTAGCATTTACATTACCCTAAAATGTCTCTTAGATCATGAAATAACGCTTGAAATCAGTAAAATATAAGCAATAAATTATGTGAGAACCTTACGAACTGAAAATAAAGCTATTTTAAAGGATTAATTCATATATACGTGTAAATAACATCCCGTAGAAAAGTTTTATGCGGGAACGATCATGTAAACACTTGTCTCTCTCCTCCCTATAAATAACATGTTATATCTCCAAAAGTAATGGTAGAAGGGTGACAGAAGGAAACACAACAGGTAAACCACTTAGTAAAGAAGGAGAAAGGGGCAAAAGCCAGGGAGGGAGTGATGACCAGACAGATACGGCAGTATACGTACCTAGGTAGATATACTGCCATATATGTAGCTACGTATAATGCCGTATCTCTGCCTGATCATCACTTCCTCCTTGGCTATTGCTTCCTTTCTCCTTCTCCTTTACCACATAGTTTACCTTGTGTGTATCCTTCCATCACCCTTCCGCCATTATATTTGGAAATATGTATGATGTTATTTGGTAAATTTCTAGCATTTGCCCATACTCTCCTCCTGGCCCCAAACAAGCTTGGGGACCTATGGGAATGCGGGGTTTGAGGGTGGGGACTAAATAATGCATCGAAAACACGTATTTTTGGAGTTGTGTAGGAGTAAAAATTACCTATATCTAGGGTAATTTTCCCTAGATATGGGAAATTTACCTAACCTTCCAGCTCCGAGATTACGAGGTCCCCCTCGTAATCTAATCTAACCTAAGCAAATTAAACCTAACTTCCTAGCGTGGGGCTCTGCCCCCCTCGACCCCCGATAATCTATCCTAACTTAGCGATAATCACCCGATAATCTAACCTAACCTAATGGGGCCCCTCGACACCCCCGGTAACCTAATTTTTTTTACCTTACTTCTTAGTGGGAGGGGTGGGGGAGGGTGGGGTGGACTCGATACTCCGGTCATTCCGTTTGTGAGGATCGTCAGCAGGTCCACACGTTTCTTGACTTTGAAGAAATCCAGTAAACTTTCCCTAGATCTAGGGAATTTTTACACCACTACCTAACTCAATAACTATGTGGTTACAACGCACATTTTGTACCCCAGTCAAATATCCCGCATTCCCCCCAAGGTCCCCAAACTTGTTGTGGGAGAGAGGGGGGAGTATGGGCAAACACTACAATAATACCTGTTATTTATAGGGAGGAGAAAGATTAGTGTTTAGGTGCGTATCACTCATCTTCCTTTTGTGACCTGCATCGCCTCTGCTTTTCTTCCCTTGCCGCGGACACTTCAATGAGGACTTGGCTTTAGTTAGAAAGTTAAAACGTGGAGTTAGGTTAGGTTAGTGAATCTAAAGGTGGAGTTAGGTTAGTGAATATAAAGGTGGGGTTAGGTTACATTAGGTTAGGTTAGTGAATCTAAAGGTGGGGTTAGGTTACATTAGGTTAGGTTAGTGAATCTAAAGGTGGGGTTAGGTTAGTTCATTTCATATGTCCTATACGCTTCTTACTAAAAAACATTGATATCTCCAAAAGTAATTATTTGCGACAGAAACTCATTGAGTTTCTTAGAATCCATTAAGGTAACCAGAAAGCACACTCCCGGGAATTCTGGTTCTAGTGTAAAAAAAATTAACCTTGTTTCCATGTATTAAATTTTTGTTTTTCCGGAAGTAGTATCTCCACTACGTGCTGAAACTGAAATGATAGCCCTCCAGAAGGTAGATATGACTGCGTAGGTAAAACAAATCTTTACCTTCATTTCTGCCAAAAATAAGAGTTAAATTTATTATAAACATATCAATACTAAATAGAAAATAATAATACCTTCGAAAAATGTTGTGTCAAATAAACAATGAAAACCCTTTATTCATCCTTTTCATCTATTAGTAGAAGTGGAACTGTCGTCGAAAATTTCCGTCGCCAAGAATTCTCGGTTGTTGTCTCGCCGAGAATTTGGGTATATGAGAGTATTACCATGGACGGCCTTGGGCAAGTATTTTCCCTGTCCACTCCAGCTGCTCCATGGTCATCACTGCAGCAGCTGCACTGCTCAGTGCCTGCTGCATCTTGCCAGTGGCGAGGAAACAATGTTATTATAATTTTCATTCCCGCTGTCAGTGTATGGTTCCTTTTTTATTTACTCTGGAGGAATGCATTCACGAGAGTGACATACATAATTCCCTCATGGTTCAGCCGATACCTCTTGACAATTTCTTCGTCATTCAATTAGCCGAGAACGTCTCTTCTGGCACGAAAATGCCTGGGTTGGCGCTGGCGGAAGAGTTGTTTTGCTGCCATGTTGACGGCTTTATGTCAACATAAGGATCCTTATGGGACCTCCGGACATCCCATAGCGCTTATGGGGAACTTTATGGGAAAACACAAGCACTTACGGAGATTTTCGGTGACCTATGGCGAACTTCGCCATTTTGTCTGCTTATGGGAAACCCATAAGCTACTATAAATACGGGCCCTGGATCTTTGTCCCCCTGCACAGGTACTGACAATGCCAAATACTCCTGCTGAGCGAGTCCATAACACCGTTGGCTATGCCAATCCGCCATAAGACTTCTTGACGTGACCCGCCGTCATTATGGCCTGCGCTACCAAGATATGTAAAATTTTCCAAGATTTCAATGTCCTCGCCACAGGCATGAACAGACTGTACTGTTTCATCTGCAGTATTGTTTCAAGGCAGAGGTCGGCAACCCAGAATTCGAGAAGAGCCAGTTTCCTCAAACTTGGCAGAAAAGCATTGCTGATGGAGCCGCAGTGTAAATTGAGAATGAAAATTACAAAACTATAAAATGTTCCTCCTCCATAATACCATATGGGAGTTAAATATACATACTAGGGCTGGGCGAGATTCGATTACTATACTCGATTACCACGGATCCGCCAGGGCTAGCGGTACTCGAGTACCAAGCCTGGTACTGGAGTCCCGCGCTAGACGATTACTCAGGAGAATGAATGTATGTTATAATCAATATGCTGCATAAAGATCACTTACTTTGAACATTATCTTCATAAAACACTTGGCAAAGACACAAATGACTTTGAAATGAGCCAAATTGAGAAAGTACACACAAACCTCGATTTCCCGGACTAATAGGGGGGAGCACTGGTCCGGGAACCGCAAAAGTCCGGGAATCGCAAGTAAAAAAAAAAAGTTGAAAAAAAAAAAAAAAAAAAAAAGTCCGATGCCATTACCCACCCCCGGACGTTTATCCTACTCTAGTATTTACTGTCGGCAACCGACAATATCAAACTACCCGCCGCGGACTTTTACGTCCGCTGAGCATGCAGCCACCTGGCGGGAGGCACAGAAAGTGTCAAGTCAGAGAGTGTTACAACGGGGGCATACGAGCGTCCCTACTCTTAAGGGGGGGACAACCACTCCCGGGGATCACACACGCGAGTCCCCATGCAGGCTCCTTTCCCATACCAAGCAGCTCTCGACAGGAAGTATCATTTGCCCCAGCCACGAGCCTTGTGGGCACCCCTTGGGCCCTCCTCCATGCCGGATTGTTCTTACAGATACAACCCGATGGAAGGATGGGTTTTCAGGGTAGCGTGCCACAAGCCCATATAGCCGAAGTTGGCAAGGGACAACTATGCAGGTAATAGGCCTTGATTCAGTCTTATGGTGTAATCACTGATTTACACATAATTATCCCAGCGATCCCCCATGATTTGCCAAGACACTTATTACCAAAGGCATCGATTAGTCTCCAAGTCCTATTTAGTGTCCATGTCTCACAACCATACAGTAAGACAGGGATCACAAGCGACTTGAAGATCTGGCTCGGTATTTATAATAAGGCTATGGGATTCCCAAAAAGGGTTCGACATAACATAAAGTTGCCATAAGATCCCCGCCATATGCTATGGGTTCTAGCAGTTCCTGCTGACATAGCTTCCCGCTAAACGTAGCATTTACATTACCCTAAAATGTCTCTTAGATCATGAAATAACGCTTGAAATCAGTAAAATATAAGCAATAAATTATGTGAGAACCTTACGAACTGAAAATAAAGCTATTTTAAAGGATTAATTCTTTTAACGTGTAAATAAAATCCCGTAGAAAAGTTTTATGCGGGAACGATCATGTAAAACACTTGTCTCTCTCCTCCCTATAAATAACATGTTATATCCCCAAAAGTAAGGGTAGAAGGGTGACAAAAGGGAAAAAAACAGGTAAACCACTTAGTAAAGAAGGAGAAAGGGGCAAAAAGCCAGGGAGGGAGTGATGACCAGACAGATACGGCAGTATACGTACCTGGGTAGAATATCCCCATATATGTAGAAACGTATAATCCGTATCTCTGCCTGATCATCACTTCCTCCTTGGCTATTGCTTCCTTTCTCCTTCTCCTTTACCACATAGTTTACCTTGTGTGTATCCTTCCATCACCCTTCGCCATTATATTTGGAAATATGTATGATTTTGGTAAATTTCTAGCATTTGCCCATACTTTTCCTCCGGGCCCCCAAACAAGCTTGGGGACCTATGGAATGCGGGGTTTGAGGGTGGGGACTAAATAATGATCGAAAAAAAACGTATTTTTGGAGTTGTGTAGGAAGTAAAAATTACCTATATCTAGGGTAATTTTCCTAGATATGGGAAATTTAACCTAACCTTCCAGCTCCGAGATTACGAGGTCCCCCTCGTAATCTAATCTAACCCCTAAGAAAAATTTAAAACCCTAACTTCCTAGCGTGGGGCTCTGCCCCCCTCGACCCCCGATAATTATCCTAACTTAGCGATAATCACCCGATAATCTAACCTAACCTAATGGGGCCCCTCGACACCCCGGTAACCTAATTTTTTTCCCTTTATTCTTAGTGGGAGGGGTGGGGGAGGGTGGGGTGGACTCGATACTCCGGTCATTCCTTTTGTGAGGATCGTCAGCAGGCCCACACACTTTTCTTGACTTTGAAGAAATCCAGTAAACTTTCCCTAGATCTAGGGAATTTTTTACACCACTACCTAACTCAATAACTATTGGTTACAACCACACATTTTGTACCCCAGTAAAATATCCGCATTCCCCCAAGGTCCCCAACTTGTTGTGGGGAGAGAGGGGGGAGTAGGGGCAAACACTACAATAATACCTGTTATTTATAGGGAGGAGAAAGATTAGTGTTTAGGGCGTATCACTCATTCCTTTTGTGACCTGCATCGCCTCTGCTTTTCTTCCCTTGCCGCGGACACTTCAATGAGGACTTGGCTTTAGTTAGAAATTTAAAAACGTGGATTTAGGTTAGGTTAGTGAATCTAAAGGTGGAGTTAGGTTAGTGAATATAAAGGTGGGGGTTAAAAGGTGGTTACAAATTAGGTTCTGGGGTTAGTGAATCTAAAGGTGGGGTTAGGTTAGTTCATTTCATATGTCCTATACGCTTCTTACTAAAAACATTGATATCTCCAAAAGTAATTATTTGCGACAGAAACTCATTGAGTTTCTTAGAATCCATTAAGGTAACCAGAAAGCACACTCCGGGAATTCTGGTTCTAGTGTAAAAAAAATTAACCTTGTTTCCATGTATTAAATTTTTGTTTTTCCGGAAAGTAGTATCCCCACTAGTGTGAAACTGAAATGATAGCCCCCCAGAAGGAGATATGATGCGTAGGTAAAACAAATCTTTCCCCTTTCATTTCTGCCAAAAATAAGAGTTAAATTTATTATAAACATTCAATCCCTAAATAGAAAAAAAATAATACCTTGAAAAATGTTGTGTCAAATAAACAATGAAAAACCCTTTATTCTCCTTTTCATCTATTAGTAGAAGTGGAACTGTCGTCGAAAATTTCCGTCGCCAAGAATTCTCGGTTGTTGTCTCGCCGAGAATTTGGGTATATGAGAGTATTACCATGGACGGCCTTGGGCAAGTATTTTCCCTGTCCACTCCAGTGCCCCATGGTCATCACTGCAGCAGCTGCACTGCTCAGTGCCTGCTGCATCTTGCCAGTGGCGAGGAAACAATGTTATTATAATTTTTTCATTCCCGCGTCAGTGTAATGGGTTCCTTTTTTATTTACTCTGAGGAATGCATTCACGAGAGTGACATACATAATTTCCCTCATGGTTCAGCCGATACCTCGACAATTTTCTCGTCATTCAATTAGCCGAGAACGTTTTCTTCGGGCACGAAAATGCCGGGTTGGCGCTGGCGGAAGAGTTTTTTTGCGGGCCATGTTGACGGCTTTATGTCAACATAAGGATCCTTATGGGACCTCCGGAATCCCATAGGCTTATGGGGAACTTTATGGGAAAAACCCAAAACACTTACGGAGATTTTCGGGACCTATGGCGAACTTCCCCATTTTGTTGCTTATGGGAAACCCATAAGCTCTATAAAATACGGGCCTGGATCTTTGTCCCCTGCACAGGTATGACAATGCCAAATACTCCTGCTGAGCGAGCCCATAAAAACCGTTGGCTATGCCAATCCGCCATAAGACTTCTTGACGTGACCCGCCGTCATTATGGCCTGCGCTACCAAGATATGTAAAATTTTCCCCAAGATTTCAAGGGTCCTCGCCACAGGCATGAACAGACTGTACTTTTTAAATCTGCAGTATTGTTTCAAGGCAGAGGTTCGGAAACCCCAAAGAATTCGAGAAAGCCAGTTTCCTCAAACTTGGCAGAAAAGCATTGCTGAGGGAGCCGCAGTGTAAATTGAGAATGAAAATTACAAAACTATAAAATGTTCCTCCTCCATAATACCATATGGGAGTTAAATATACCTACTAGGGCTGGGCGAGATTCGATTACTATACTCGATTACCACGGATCCCCCAAGGGCTAGCGGTACTCGAGTACCAAGCCTGGTACTGGAGTCCCGCGCTAGACGTTTACTCAGGAGAATGAATGTTATGTTATAATCAATATGCTGCATAAAGATCACTTACTTTGAACATTATCTTCATAAAACACTTGGCAAAGACACAAATGACTTTGAAATGAGCCAAATTGAGAAAGTACACACAAACCTCGATTTCCCGGACTAATAGGGGGGGAGCACTGGTCCGGGAACCGCAAAAGTCCGGGAATCGCAAGTAAAAAAAAAAAAGTTGAAAAAAAAAAAAAAAAAAAAAGTCCGATGCCATTCCCCACCCCGGACGTTTATCCTATCTAGTTTTTACTGTCCGGCAACCGACAATATCAACTACCCCGCCGCGGACTTTTACGTCCGCTGAGCATGCAGCCACCTGGCGGGAGGCAGCAGAAAGTGTTCTGTAGTCTCAAGAGACGTTCCTGCACCAGGGGCAGTGGGGGTCAGGGGACTAACGGAGGCTGTGCAGGTGAACTGTGAGTGTCGTCTGCCCAAATGTAAACAATACGACCGCTGAGCATGCTGCCACCTGGCGGGAGGCAGCAGAAAGTGTTCAATAGTCTCAGAAATGTTCTTGCACCAGGGGCAGTGGGAGTCAGGTGACTGACGGAGGCTGTGCAGGTGAACCGTGAATGTTGTGTGCCCAAATGTAAACAATACGACCGCTGAGCATGCTGCCACCTGGCGGGAGGCGCGGACACTGACCAGGGGTGACAGGAGACGCTCGGACTGCCGGACAACTTGGTCAATTTACGAACAGGACCAGGCATTTCAACGTAAAAAAAAAAAAAAAAAAAAAAAAAAAAAATTGTCCGAGACTGACATATCCCCGGACCTCGGATTTTGTCCGGCAAATCCAATATCCGGGAAATTGAGGTCCGGGAAATCGAGGTTTGTGTGTATATGTAAACTAAACAGATGATTCCTTCTGGCTGGCGACCGTAGGCAATATTTTGATGCTTCCACAAGTCTCTAGGTTTCTTCGAAATATAATTACCGTATTTGCCGGCGCATAAGACGCACCTCCGCATAAGACGCACCCCTATTTTACAAGGAGGTTTTTAGAAAAAATAAAATAGTGGTGTTTTTGAGGGAAAAAATAAATTTCGTAATTTATCAAGTTATTAAAAAAAAAGGATTTGTAGGGAAAACAAATGATTATGAGCATGTCCCTAAAAAAAATATTCCCCGTGCAGGAATGTGAATGAAAAATTATACTATAGTTAAAATGTAAAGGGAATGACGGTAATCAAAATCGGTCATAATATATTGCAGGATGCCCCCACGAATTGATATTCTAATTTTTTGCTACCTATGACATATAGTTTTAGTTTTAATGTTGTAGGTATGCCTTTGTTGCTTTTTGCTATGGGGTTTAGACTTTGTGGAATATTTAAAAGTATAGATATTGGTTATTATTTTGGTATGGGTTTTCAAAAGTCCTAGGACTCTTACCTACACCATCGGGGTAGCTTTCTTCATTCTAAGTATTTTGACCATGGCGCAATTGAATAATAATGGCTTTACACGTAGTACCGAAAATTTCTACCGTTTTTTCAGCCAGAAAGTTAAGTTAGGTTAAATCAGATTAGGTTAGGTTAGAGGGGGGGTTTTGGGTTTTATAACAGATGATATAGAGAAAAAACGAATATTACCAATAATATGACAGTGTGAAGCTTAGCAATGTTTGTGGGGGGACTTGGAGGGCGGGTTACCTCCCCCCCACACACACATGTAAACAAACATTGATGTCAGACAAAAACGAGAGCCAGTTTAAATTTCAAAATACATCAAAACTATTCAGGAGGACTAAGTTTCGGCCTCGAGATCGGTGGTTCCCCAATAACAAAATTTTTTACAAAGATATTTAGTTAACACTGTCTGTAAGGTAGCCCATCTCTCCCTTGTGTTATTGCTGTAATTGTTAAAGGGCACCGTTATCGGGATCGACGATATTTGCCCTGGTTTACACCTATGAATCTATCACAGTCGCGAGGGTTGTTTGTCTTCTTCAGGAAGGTACAGGTGAAGGCGGGTTCATACTTTAAAAATCACGGCAGCGTTCCGTCAGCCGTGCCTTGTATTACACTATTTGTCACGGTTCCGTCATTTTCCCGGCAATTCCTGCTCACCCTCTAAAAACATGGTGCCTCAGAGGTTGTGAAAAAATTTTGCATTAATAGCATTTCTAGGGGATGAAGAAGAGGAGTTAAAACTCTAAAAGACACTGTTTGGGTACAATAAAGCCTTGAGAAAACGATGATTATCAGCAGGGCACAGTCTCATTACGTTAAAATATTCTTCCCCAGAAACCATTACGTGACAGGACGGTGGTGTATTGGAGCCGTGACGGCGGCGCACGTTTAGTGTAACAGTCTATTGTTTGAATGTAAGAAATTCTAACGGATGTGATGAGAAAGGTGCATGCCGTGTCACCATGATGGTAGGTGTGATTCGGCCTTGAGGCGGACGATGTGGCGCCATGAGGGTCTTGGTCTTGGTGCCGTGTGGGAAGACTTTTGTCCCGTTCTACATCTACCGTTGCGGGCCCTTTTTACTACACTCTTTCATACAGTTTCCTTATCCGTAGAGGACAGGGGTGAGGATTGAGGGGGTCGAGGTGGTACAAAGCCCTATGCTGTTCCTATCCCCCCTGCTTACCACTGTAGCGGCGCTTTAAAAAAAACTCACACACACACACCTGCATCGGTTTAGGCCCCCCCCTGTCTGGGACCAGGATAGTGGGTGACCTGACGTAACCTGACTTTCCTCCCGACACAACTGCAAACACAGCCAGGTAATTCAGTCAGCCACAGGACACCCTATAGACACACACGCCGAGCACCTCTTATCCCCCAAGTTGTACAATGACTCGCTGTCAAATAAACTACAAGCCACGGGGCCCTTTCCCATCCTTGTGTGTATAGACAAATCCCCAAGATACTACACCTTCCTCTCACCGCTCACACTAAAAAAACAACTTTAACACGCTCTTTGATTCACTATTCCATTTATCAACAATACTCATTCCAGCGAAAATTCCATCACCATTTTCTGCCTCCTTTCTATCATCTCTTTCCAACTGTTGTGTCAACTTGTGTGGCCCGAGTCGAATGCGGGTTAAGGCTACAACTAATATGCGGGATGTTTGTCTTTTCCATGGGTGCGGGGATGACTCTTGAGTGGTAATGACCCATGGTGGGTGCGCGGAGGGCGTCGCCGAGTGAAGTATCCCAGGTGAAGCGGCAGACCTGAGATATCAAGACGTTTTACAATGGAGAGCAGCAGAGGGGGGTGGATGATGTTTACATCTGACACGGCCATCTTGGCAGCAACAACCGCAATCTTGTTGCCCCAGCTCTTGTTTTCCCTTAAAATCCAACCTTTTCTTAGTATTATGCATTACTGCTGATAACACATACTAATTTGTGTTCAGTGGACTACTGCTCAACACCGATCACTCCAGACCCCTTTAGTAATACACCACCGGCTGTTCTGCATTCTCTGCCCGACCTCTCATGCACTAATATGGCCGCATTAGACGCAGGGTGAACTTTGCATTCCTTTTTAAGGGAAAAAACTGCGTCTTATGCGCCGGCAAATACGGTAGTTACTTTATTGTGACTTTATAATACTGATACTGATAATACTGATTATATATACTAGTCGCACTGGCCAAAGGGGAAAATAATAATTGTGGTCAACAATGTACGAGAAGTTGTAATCTTATGCCATGAGATTCGTCTGGCCGCTTGACGAGTCCCAGTAATCGTCTGGCCGCTTGACGAGTCCCAGTAATCGTCTGGCTGCTTGACGAGTCCCAGTAATCGTCTGGCCGCTTGACGAGTCCCAGTAATCGTCTGGCTGCTTGACGAGTCCCAGTAATCGTCTGGCCGCTTGACGAATCCAGTACTCGTTTGGCCGCCCGACGAATCTAGTAATCGTCCTGCTCGCCAAGTCCCGCGCGGTGCACTGTCCTTGAGTAATCGTGTGGTTGCTTGACGAATCCAGTACTCGTCTGAGCGCTTGCCGAATCCAGTAATCGTCTGGCCGCCTGACGAATCCAGTAATCGTCACGCTGTCCACATTAGTCCTGCGTTTTTGTTTTTTTCCATTCATTTTCGCTTTAAAATCAAAAAAAAATTTTATTTATAATATATATTTTTATATATAAAAGTATACTATATACACACAAACCTCGATTTCCCGGACCTCCATTTCCCGGATATCGGATTTGCCGGACAAAATCCGAGGTCCGGGGATATGTCATAGAGTCCAGACAATTTTTTTTTTTTTTTTTTTTTTTTTTAAATGCCTGGTCCTGTTCGTAAATTGACAAAGTTGTCCGGGGGTCCGAGCGTCTCCTGTCACCCCTACCCCTGGTCAGTGTCCGCGCCTCCCGCCAGGTGGCAGCATGCATGCTCAGCGGTCGTATTGTTTACATTTGGGCACACGACACTCACGGATCACCTGCACAGCCTCCGTCAGTCCCCTGACCCCACTGCCCCTGGTGCCAGGAAAAGTCTCTTTAGGGTATTGAACACTTTCTGCTGCGCCCGCCATGTGGCAGCATGCTCAGCGGTCGTATTGTTTACATTGGGCACACGAAAACCCACGGTTCACCTGCACTGCCTCCCTTAGTCCACCCCCACTGCCCCTGGTGCAGGAACGTCTCTTGAGACTATGAACACTTTCTGCTGCCGCCCGCCAGTGGCAGCATGCTCAGCGGTCGTATGTTTACATTTGGGCACACGACACCCCCGGTTCACCTGCACTGCCTCCGTTTGTCCCCTGACCCCCCCTGCCCCTGGTGCAGGAACGTCTCTTTAGACTATTGAACACTTTCTGCTGCCTCCCGCCATGTTTACAGCATGCTCAGCGGTCGTATTTTTTACATTTGGGCACACGACACTCCGTTCACCTGCACTGCCTCATTAGTTCCCTGACCCCAATGTTCCTGGTGCAGGAACATCTCTTGAGACTATTTAACACTTTCTGCTGCCTCCCGCCAGGTGGCAGCCCTGCTCAGCGGACGTAAAAGTCCCCGGTGGGGGGAGTTGATATTGGACAGTAAATACTAAAGTAGGATAAAACGTCGGGGTGGGAATGTGGTTTTAAAAAAAATATTTCTTACTGCTTCTTTATAGAGACTGGCAAAATAACCGGCTTTGTGTTACCCATTTTTGTTGTGCCCTTGGCCAGTTCTTTGTGACAAAAAAAAAAAAAAAAAAAAAAAAAAATGGCATCGGACTGTTGCAATTCTCGGACCCGTGCTCCCTCCTATTAGTCCGGGAAAATGAGGTTTGTGTGTATATAATTTTAAAAATATATATATTTTCTATAATATATAAAATATATATATATATAATATATATATATAAAATATTAAAATATATATATATAATTAGGGTGGTCCACCAAAAATATTTTTCTACTTTATTCCTCCACAAGGTTATTTTTGTCCATTTCCCATAGGTTACAAGCCTAGAATTTCATGGCGATAAAACTTAATTTAGAGGTCGACCCATCATCTCGCTTTCTATCATAGGATTTAACCGGAAAATATCACATACCGAATTGGAGCACTTCCCGACATCACAGACCCAAATGGTGTTGATTTCTGAATTCTCCCGGGGTTTGGGAACCCATAGACACATTTATCAACTAAAAACTGATATACAGTTGTCTGAATGCTGATTTTCATATTTGGTTTTTATACCGTAAATTAGGGGTAGGCCATACCTTACATATTAACATACTTACAAATGGGGAGTTTTCTAATAAGCTCACGCTCAAGCCTGTTTTTCGCGCTCTCAATCCTTGCCCTTTGAGCCTGAAGATCATCATTTACCGTAAATTCCTGTACAGGGGAGGTCCCAAAGATACGAGCAGTTAGGTTCCCCCTGGCATACTCGTAAAGCGAAATCTCGTATAACGAAACACATAACTAATGGTAAAATACAGGTTTGGTTCCAGGACCCCATCAATTAAAAAAAAAAAAAAAAAAAAAAAAAAAAAAAAAAAAAAAAAAAAAAAAAAAAAAAAAAAAAAAAAAAAAAAATGTTTTTCAAGCTAAAATAACTCTGCAAACAAAAACAAACAAACAAGCGTCTATATTACCTACACTGTACTACCTATTCTGTAGAAAAACCATTTTGAAAGAGAAAATAGCAAACAAAATAAAAACTGCACATTAATTAAAAATAAAACATAAATGAGTCATCAAGCTCATCATCAGTCACCAGCAATGACAAATGTTTTTAAAACTTCTCGACCAATCACAAGTCAAACGAGACTATTTCTGGGCAAGAATGGCATGCCAGACTGCCTCTCCGCCTCTGTCCCCCGTCATCCCAAACAAATTTTCGTTTTATTCGGAAGCTTGCGTTTTAAGGAGTTTTAATGTATCAGATAGTAAGATATATAAGTAAAAAGCCTGTGTTGCTAGTGTTTTGGTGTTAGAAGGTGTGTATGTGGGGTTGAAATAGTGAATTTTGTGTTATGGGGCGGTGGGGGCCGCGGCAAGAATTTCTCCGTCACTCACTGCCCCAGCAGTCACCTTATCATAACATCTTTTAAAACACCCTTATTTAAGGTGAAAACACGGTGCTACATTGATTTAGATAATGACACGTGTATATAACATCTCAACATAACCTAAGTTGTATAATAACGAGTAATAAGACGTTTAAGCCTGCCCAAACCCCACAGTGGCGGAGGAGGTGGCGGCTGCAGGGGGCAGCCGCCACTCAAAACTTTTGAGTAAAAACCCGCGTTATCCGCCTCACCTGTGCTTCCTGAAACAGTCAGCTCCCACGCCTGTGATAGCCCATAGGATATCACCAGGGATCATAGGATTCCTCAAGGGGTTCTCGCTCCCTACTAAAATATTACCCAAAAACATCTATCTCCTTTGGTCTAGTGGTGTTGATATCCACCCCACGGGCTTTATGGGCTGGGTCATGCTGCTGCTGCTGCTGCTGCCAAAGGCCGCGCTGCCAGACGTGGATGAGTCCCTTCCTTGTTTTCATCTCTTTTTTTCATATATATGAATGATATCCATCCAAATGCAATTTATATGTTACATTCACCTAGAGAAATGATATTTTCTAGCATACCAAACAATAATAAGCGAGCCTGGAGACTCCCTACCTCTGCTTTAAAACCAGTCTCGAGCAGTCGTTTGGAAAATACCGTCTGGAAAACCAGTTGCACGTTATTTTCAGATTGATTATCGTACAACCTTAGGTAAATCATATAGTCAGTAAATGTTTATAATTTTAGTAAATAACTTGTAATTTACTTTGTAAATAACTTGGTAATTTTACTCACACCAGTTTGAAAATACTATAAACATTGGATTTTCGATCTGTATATTGAAAAACAGACCCTAATTTACACATCTCGTATATCGGATTCTCGTATATCGAATGCTCGTATAACGGGAAACCCCCTGTACTTTTTTGGGACATATCAGAATACCCTTCAATACAAAAAACTGAAAACAGTTCTTAATAAAAAAATGTAGTTATCATTTTATTTGTCTGCAGTGGATGAAAAAATTGGCCCAAAGAATTGAATATTTTAAAACTCAATCTTTAAAAATCATCTTTTCATGAAAACACGCAAATTTAAGCAGAATGAGGCTTCAAGGGAATATCTACTTGTAGGTAACATTCACTGAGTCCTGTTTTATGTGTATATGTCCTTTTTACGGACGAACATTTAACCAGAAATAATTTAAAGTGCTTTGGGAACTCAATGACAGTCCTGTATGCAAGGGCAGTAGAAATGGGTTTGTTTACTAATGCTCGCTCCACTCAACCCTTCTCTCTGAATCAATCAATCACTAATTCCCCCTGAATACCCTATAGTCTCTGGTTTATCCTATGTCAACAGGTTATCTGTTAAAAAGGGCTAAATCAGAAAACGCGAAACAGGGAGTTAATTTAAAGACAAGAGCGGTAGAGTGAGAATTTCGTTAGGAAACATAGGTTGTTTCTGGAGGACCCACGTACTGTCTCTTATCCCTCCACTGCCCGTCAGGAACGTCTCTTGCTATTGAACACTTTCTGCTGCCCCGCCTGTAACAGCATGCTCAGCTCGCTCTTTTCATTTGGGCACACGACACTCACGGTTCACGCCTGCCTTTTAGTACAATGTTCCGGGGTAGATATTGACATAAATACTACCGCAGGTAAACGTCCGGGGGTGGTAAGTGGTTTTAAAAAAATTGTCTCTTACTGCTAATTATAGAGCTGGGAGTAAGCGGCTTTGTGTTACCCATTTTTGTTGTGCCCTTGTCCAGTTCTTGTGACAAAAAAAAAAAAAAAAAAAAAAAAAAATTGGCATCGGACTGTGCAATTCTCGGACCAAGTACTCCCTCCTATTAGTCAGAAAAATGAGGTTTGTGTGTATATATATATATATATTATATATTAAATATATTATTATATATATATTATATATATATATATATATTATATATATAATATATATATATATATAGGTGGTTCCACCAAAATATATTTTTCTATTTTATTCCTCCACAAGGTTATTTTTGTCCATTACCCATAGGTTACAAGCCTATAAATTTCATGGCGATAAAACTTAATTTAGAGGTCGACCCATCATCTCTGCTTTCTATCATAGGATTTAACCGGAAATATCACATACCCGAATTGGAGCACTTCCCGACATCACAGACCCAAATGGTGTTGATTTCTGAATTCTCCGGGGTTGGTAACCCCATAGACACATTTTATCAACTAAAAACTGATATACAGTTGTCTGAATGCTGATTTTCATTATTTGGTTTTCATACCGTAAATTAGGGGTAGGCCATACTTACATATTAACATACTTACAATGGGGAGTTTTCTAATAAGCTCACGCTCAAGCCTGTTTTTCGCGCTCTCATATCCTCTGCCCTTTGAGCCTGAATGATCTATCATTTACCGTAAATTCCCTGTACAGGGAGGTCCCAAAGATACGAGCAGTTAGGTTCCACCTGGCATACTCGTAAAGCGAAATCTCGTATAACGAAACACATAACTAATGGTAAAATACAGGTTTGGTTCCAGGACCCCATCAATTTATAAAAAAAAAAAAAAAAAAAAAAAAAAAAAAAAAAAAAAAAAAAAAAAAAAAAAAAAAAAAAAAAAAATGTTTTTCAAGCTAAAATAAACTCTAGCAAACACAACAAACACACAGCGTCTATATTACCTACACTGTACTACCTATTCTGTAGAAAAACCATTCTGAAAGAGAAAATAGCAAACAAAATAACATAACTGCACATTAATTAAACATAAAACATAAATGATGTCATCAAGCTCATCATCAGTCACCAGCCAATGACAAACTGTTTTTAAAACTTCTCGACCAATCACAAGTCAGCGAGACATATTTCTGGGCAAGAATGGCATGCCAGACTGCCTCTCCGCCCTCTGTCCCCGTCATCCCAAACAAATTCTCGTTTTATTCGGAATGCTTGCGTTTTAAGGAGTTTTAATGTATCAGATAGTAAGATATATAAGTAAAAAGCCTGTGTTGCTAGTGTTTTGGTGTTAGAAGGTGTGTATGTGGGGTTGAAATAGTGAATATTTGTGTTATGGGGCGGTGGGGCCGCGGCAAGAATTTCTCCGTCACTCACTGCCCCAGCAGTCACCTTATCATAACATCTTTAAATCACCCTTATTTAAGGTGACACACGGTGCTACATTGATTTAGATAATGACACGTGTATATAACATCTCAACATAATCCCTAAGTTGTATAATAACGAGTAATAAGACGTTTAAGCCTGCCCAAACCTACAGTGGCGGAGGAGGTGGCGGCTGCAGCGGCCAGCCGCCACTCAAAACTTTTGAGTAAAAACCCGCCGTTATCCGCCTCACCTGTGCCTTCCTGAAGACAGTCAGCTCCCACGCCTGTGATAGCACCATAGGATATCACCAGGGATCATAGGATTCCTCAAGGGGTTCTCGCTCCCCTACTAAATATTACCAAAGACATCTATCTCCTTTGGTCTAGTGGTGTTGATATCCACCTCACGGGCTTCATGGGCTGGCTCATGCTGCTGCTGCTGCTGCTGCCAAAGGCCGCGCTGCCAGACGTGGATGAGTCCCTTCCTTGTATTTCATCTCTTTTCTCATATATATGAATGATATCCATCCAAATGCAATCATATGTCTACATTCACCTAGAGAAATGATATTTCATAGCATACCAAACAATAATAAGCGAGCCTGGAGACTCCCTACCTCTGCTAATACCAGTCTCGAGCAGTCGTTGGAAAATACCGTCTGGAATACCAGTCTGCACGTTATTTTCAGATTGATTATCGTACAACCTTAGGTAAAATCATATAGTCAGTAAATGTTTATAATTTTAGTAAATAACTTGTAATTTACTTTAGTAAATAACTTGGTAATTTTACTCACACCAGTTTGAATAATACTATAACATTGGATTTTCGATCTCGTATATTGAAAACAGACCCTAATTTACACATCTCGTATCATCGGATTCTCGTATATCGAATGCTCGTATAACGGGACCTCCCTGTACTTTTTTGGGACATATCAGAATTACCCTTCAATACAACAACTGAAACAGTTCTTAATAAAAAATGTAGTTTATCATTTTATTTGTCTGCAGTGGATGAAAATATTGGCCAAAGAATTGAATATTTGAAAACTCAATCTTTAAAAATCATCTTTTCATGAAAACACGCAAATTTAAGCAGAATGAGGCTTCAGGGAATATCTACTTGTAGGTAAACATTCACTGAGTACCTGTTTTATGTGTATATGTCTCTCTTACGACGAACATTTAACCAAGAAATAATTTAAAGTGCTTGGCAACTCAATGACAGTCCTGTATGCAAGACAGTAGAAATGTTTGTTTACTAAATAGCTCCGCCTCCACCTCAATCCCCTTCTCTCTGAATCAATCAATCAACCCTTAATTCCCTCTGAATACCCTATAGTCCTCTGGTTTATCCTATGTCAACAGGTTTATCTGTTAGAGGAAGAAGACTAAATCAGTAAGCGCGAAACAGGGAGTCTTAATTTAAAGACAATGAGTTCGGTAGAGTGAGAATTTACGTTTAGAGAAACATATGGGTTGTTTTCTGGAGGACAAACAAGGCAATAAGAGGAAACAAAATCGTAATTCGAAATCAGGATATGGGGGTAAATAAGAAAGTGTTTTCGGAGGCAGCATAACTTGAAACTCAGAACACGAAATAAGGAGACGAGTCTCCGGTATGTGGGAGCGGATGCCGCGAATATTTCAGTAGAGGACAGACAGTGTGAAGAGATCAGCGGGTGATGATAGTATAGTTAGGATGACAGCCTCTGGG
>JACEEZ010013387.1:107500-127500 GCA_016584305.1 Chionoecetes opilio
AGTGTATGCATGACATGCATTACGATTGAACGTTCTAAGATAGCAATTTAATGCAAATTGCTCGCCTCGAGTAGCAGAGCTTAATATATTTTTTACATGTATATTGTGGCATGTAAAATTTGGGCAATGTTCACACTGTTTTCTAAGACAGTACTGCTGCGTCTGGCAAACGCTTGTCAAAATACAATAAGCAATGCCTTGGAAAAACGAAGAATAAAGAATGCCGAAATCGGCTCGTTGCTGAGACAATGTAGGTTATAATTGTGGAGGCGACACGCCACGGCGGGGAGTGGTGGGCGGGGAGATTGTGGCGGCGAGATTGAATCAAAACATTGCCACTTCACGCGTCGACTCATTGCACTTCCAGGCTTTCTATCTGATTGATACACAATAATAACAGGAACATATGACTGCCTAGGTATAGATAACTTCTAAACATACGTTATTGACTATATAATATCATAGAGTAGCATTTACCTCGCCTCCTCAACTATAACCTACTTGGTTATTTGGTTATATACAATGTTTTACAGAATCAGGCTTCTATACAATATACATATAGAAGAAAATCGTTCTTAATATTATACTTTTGTGTTTTAAGTGCAGTGGAATAAGCCCATATTTTTCTTTCAAGTTGACCAACTTTTCACCAAATTGTGAGTTAAAACTGCCAGCGACCACTGGCATTTCGGAGTTGCAGTTCTCTCTAATTGTGTAGGGAAGTTTGGTGCCATCGTAAAAATTTACCCAAAATTTTACCACACACTTTATAATTACGTTTTAGAGGTATCTGAAGGAACTTGTGAAGGTTTGGTGGAAAACCCCCCCACCAATAAGGGCGGGAAAGGACACTAGAATTTTACCTGCACTTATACCGCCTTGGGTGATCCTGGCGGCGGCGGGCGTCCCCCCTTCACGGCAACACGCTGTCATCCGCCTCACCTGTGCCTTCCTGAAGAAGACAGGTCAGCTGCCACGTCTGTTATAGCATCATAGGACATCACCAGGCCTTATAGTGTTCCCCAAGGGGTAAATTTTTACGATGGCACCAAACTTCCCTACACAATGGACCCTACCCATAACTACGTCACGGTTTGTTTACATCGGTGCATTGTCGGGATAAGGCGGGGTCGCCGCGGGTGGACCTACGAAGGGAAAACTACGGCGATGGAAGAATTTAGAGTTATTTTGCGCGAAATTGATATTCCAGGTGCTATATTACTGTGCTCTGTTCTTGCTGACAACACTATAGAGAAGACCTGAGGTAGTGGCTGATGTGCAGAGGCTTCTAAACCAAGAAAACAGAGTCATAACAGAGCCTCGTCAAAAGGTAAGCAGCTGGTAGGTACGTAACGTGTCCCTACCACTTGCTTACTTCTTAATGAGACTCTGCTGTGACTGTTTTCCTGGTTTAGAAGCCTCTGCACATCAACCATCACCTCAGGTCTTCTCTATGTTGTCAGCGAGCACAGAAATATAGCACCTGGAATATCAATTTCGCCCAAAACAACTCTAATTTTTTTCATCGTCGTAGTCTTCTCTTTGTAGGTTGTATTCATGGTTATGATATTATTAAAATACCTTATTAACCCTTTCACGTCACCATTATCATTCACTTTTTGTTGTCCCACGTAAACCCATTGTCACCCGAAATGTCACGCGCGGGAAAAAAGTTGTACTTCCACCGCGTCTAGAAACTAAACTAGGTATCAAAGGTATCGAGTTCAATTATGTTTCGTTTTTAAGCTAAGATCATTTCCTATATCATACAATGTTAAAAAAAATACGCTAGCGTGAAAATAACTTACAAAACCTCGAGTTAGAAGTGGAAAAAAAAAAAATAATAACACCTTGCGGCAAAAAATACTATGCCAAAAATCAACTTATCATCATAGAAGATTTTTCTACATTCCATGACATAGCTGAAAAAATTTCATTTCCAATGAAGTATAATATATTGTAATTCGCTCAAAAATAAAGCCATACAATGAAGTGAAAGATAGCGTAAAGTTGTTTTTTTTAATAAATATATTGTATAATATAATTAATATTATACAATATTATATTATTCAAAATATATTTTAATATAATATATTGTAATTCGCTCCAACGGTCAAGTGAATCTCACGTCAACCGCGCGCTTTTTAAGATTTTTAATATATATTTTAAAATATTATTTTTGGATGACGCTCAAAGACGTCATATGTACGTATGGCCTACACGTACCGGATGACGCTCAAAGACGTCATTTGTACGTGAAAGGGTTAATTGAGTTCCTTTTGTTGTCTTTCCTCATAATAAGTAGGGTATTATTCTAGTGTTTGCCCATACTCCCCCTCTCCCACAAAACAAGCTTGGGGACCTGGGGGAATGCGGGATTTTTGGCTGGGGTACAAAATATGCATCGCAACCACATAGTTTTTGAGTTAGGGGTGTTGTAAAAATTGCCTAGATCTAGGGAAAATTCATTGGATTTCTTCTGAGTCCAGAGACGTGTGAACATAACGATCCTCACAGAATAATGACCGAAGTGTCGAGAATCCCCCCTACCAGTACGCTAGGAGGTTAGGTTAGGGCAGGTTATATTTGGTTAGGTTAGATTTGGTTAGGTTAGGTTTGATTAGATTTGGTTAGGTTAGGTTAATTTTGGTTAGGCAAATTTCTCTAGATATAAGGTAATTACCCTAGATCTAGGGAATTTTACCACCCATTAACTCTTAAACAATGACAACAACGACCAATCAGGTCCACAACTCTTAAATTATGTGTTTCCGACGCATAATTTGTTCCCCACCCAAAAACCCCACATTAAATATTGAACCCCACACATAAAATTATAGTGTTTGCCCATACTCTCCCACTTCCCCCAAGTTTACCAAACAAGTTTGGAGACCTGTGGGAATGCGGGGTTTTCGGGTGGGGGAACAAATTGTGCGTCGGAAACACATTATTTTATTTAAGAGTTGTGTATGGGGGGTAAAATTCCCTAGATCTAGGGTAATTACCTTATATCTAGAGAAATTTGCCTAACCAAAATTAACCTAACCAAATATAACCTAAGCTAACCTAACCAAATCTAACCAAACCTAACCTAACCAAATATAACCTACCTTAACCTAACCAAATCTAACCTAACCTCCTAACGTTGGGGGTGTTCTCGACACTTCGGTCATCTTTCTGTGAGGATCGTCAGGTTCACACGTCTCTGGACTCAGAAGAAATCCAATGAATATTCCCTAGATCCAGGCAATTTTTACGACACCCCTAACTCAAAAATTATGTGGTTGCGACGCATATTTTGTACCCCAGCCAAAAATCCCGCATTCCCCCAGGTCCCCAAGCTTGTTTTGTGGGAGAGGGGGAGTATGGGCAAACACTAGAATAATACCCTACTTATTATGAGAAAAGACAACATAAGGAACTCAATTATTAAGGTATTTTAATACTATCATAACCATGAATATGTACAACCTACAGAGAGAAGACTACGACGATGAAAAAAATTAGAGTTGTTTTGGGCGAAATTGATATTCCAGGTGCTATATTTCCGTGCTCGCTGACAACATAGAGAAGACCTGAGGTGATGGTTGATGTGCAGAGGCTTCCAAACCAGGAAAACAGTCACAGCAGTCTCATTAAGAAGTAAGCAAGTGGTAGGGACACATTACGTACCTACCAGTTGCTTACCTTTTGACGAGGCTCTGTTATGACTCTGTTTTCTTGGTTTAGAACCCTCTGCACATCAGCCACCTCAGGTCTTCTCTATAGTGTTGTCAGCGAGAACAGAGCACAGTAATATAGCACCTGGAATATCAATTTCGCGCAAAATAACTCTAAATTCTTCCATCGCCGTAGTTTTCCCTTCGTAGGTCCACCCGCGGCGACCCCGCCTTATCCCCACAATGCACCGATGTAAACAAACCGTGACGTAGTTATGTCTGGTGCCCATTGGGAGCATGGTTTTTGTTTACCTTATTGTATTCTAAGAGACATTTTTTCCTTGAGCTTTCCGTTGCAAATCAATAGTTTCGGAGATATAGAACAGTTTAGGTGGGGGAAGGAGTATGTCTCCTTGTAACGTTTACAAAATGCCTCCCTCTTCCTCTTCTTGTGACCTGCATTGCTTTTGTTTCGGAGGCGCACACGTGGTTACCTTACCTACCTAGCCTAACCTAACCTAACCTTACCTTACCTAACTTAACCTCCTAACTGGGTCCAATAATAAGTTTAATAAAATCCCAAACAATAGCGATGCAGGGCACAAGAAGAGGAAGAGAGAGGCATTTTGTAAACAAGGAGACATATTCCTCCCCCCACCTAAAATGTTCTATATCTCCGAAACTACTGATTTGCGACGGAAAGCTCAATGAGAAAATGTCTCTTAGAATACAATAAGGTAAACAAAAACCATGCTCCCAATTGTGTAGGGAAGTTTGGTGCCATCGTAAAATAATACCCCCCCCCAAGGGATCCTCGCAGCACTATACAACACCAACATAAACCGCCATGGTATACTGAAGTGACATACTTAGAAATGCCTTACAGAAAAACCAATTTACTACTTACCAATACATACACTGATCGTGGAGTAGAAAGGTTCACTGCAAGGGAAGGCGAGGATGGTGTATAGCAAGGGACTCGAAGGGAGGCGAAGGTCGGCAGGATATCCAGGTCAGCAGCCGTGTTGCCATGAGTGCCGTGAGTCTGGCTGGCCTCGCCACTATTATGCTGGCTGCTGTTGTTGTTTAGGGCTACGAGGATCCCTTGGGGAACACTATGAGCCCTGGTGATGTCCAATGATGCTATCACAGGCGTGGCAGCTTACCTGTCTTCCTCAGGAATCGCGGCACTATTCAAGTATTTAACCCAGAGCAAAACAAGCGAACAATTGACGTCAGTGTTGCCAGACAGTCTGGTCTCAAAATCCCTAAATATTCGGGGGAAAATCCCCAAAATCCCCATTTCATATATTTCCATACTTGTTATAAAAATGCTGAAATATATGCTACATAGCAACTCCACATGTAAATTAAAATTGCCATGTTGATTTTAATGTACAAATAATTCATACTTTGTTTTACACAATATAAGGCCTCTTCCATTTGTGCCCAAGTTGCATGAACCAGACGCGTGTCACAAATGGAACGGAAAAACCCCGTTTTTTGTTTACAAACATACTCAGCTGGCGAGGCAATTTAAGAGAGAGAGAGAGAGAGAGAGATAACGAGAGAGAGAGATAACGCGAGAGAGAGAGATAACGAGAGAGAGAGATAACAAGAGAGAGAGAGAGAGAGAGAGAGAGAGAGAGAGAGAGAGAGAGAGAGAGATAACGAGAGAGAGAGAGAGAGAGAGAGAGAGAGAGAGAGAGAGATAACGATCGAGAGAGAGCTAGAGATAACGATCGAGAGAGATAACGAGAGAGAAAGAGATAACGAGAGAGAGATAACGAGAGAGAGAGAGATATAACGAGAGAGAGAGATAACGAGAGATATATCGAGAGAGAGATAACGAGAGAGATAACGAGAGAGAGAGATAACGAGAGAGATAACGAGAGAGAGAGATAACGAGAGAGAGATAATGAGAGAGAGAGATAACAAGAAAGAGAGAGAGAAAGAGATAGCGCGAGAGATAACGAGAGATAACGAGAGAGAGATAACGAGAGAGAGAGAGAGAGAGAGAGAGAGAGAGAGAGAGAGGAGAGAGAGAGAGAGAGAGAGAGAGAGAGAGAGAGAGAGAGAGAGAGAGAGAGAGAGAGAGATAACGAGAGAGAGAGATAACGAGAGATATAACTCAGCTAGCTGCTATGTGAAGGGATCATATCAAGTTTAAGATCGCGGGAACGCATGGCCTCCACCAGCCATGTATGCCTCTTTTATGTCGTCTGACATCCTCTCCGACTCGTGCATGCGGAAAACCCTTCACGATAAGAGAAATAGGGCCCAAGGCGACCATTGTTTGTTATGAACTGAAAACTCTACCCAAGCTACCCACCTCTCAATGTGAGTAGAGAAGGTTCACGGGTTTTGCTGCATCACTACGCGCTTTGCCTCTGACCCAGGTTTTCATGCGCAAATGGAACGCCTGAATTCTTGGGTTCCGTGAACTGGTTCTTGAAATGTCGCAAATGGAAGAGGCCTTATATAATACATTACACATTAAGTACGTAGCATAATTAACTTTTTTACTACAAATCATCACAAGGACTGCAAAAAAAAAGAAGGCAGTAATAGGATACAGCCTCTTGAGCATTTAATAAAAAATACATTCAATAAAATTTTCTTAGAAATATGATACAGAAATAAATGAAAATATTAATGCTCTTAGCCTCTTGGGGAACTTAAATAATCCAACTAATATTCTGGACGTATACTGTAGCTACGTACTACGGTAAGCCAGAAAGAAAGAATATAATAACACATTTGCATACTAAATAATATCATCACTCGATTCATCATTTTCATGGTATTTGTAGATATCTGAAGTCATCATGTTGACTAGTTTATCATTTACAGCAAAATTGAAACATTCCCGGCCTTTCAAATACCGCTTTGAATGCAGAAGTCCAACTAGAGTTCTGGTTGAGAGTTTGTTTGTTTGTTTTGTTTTTAAATTGTTTACAGATGAAAATATCCTTTCTGCTGTGGCACTAGAATGAGGAAGACACAATAGCCCAGAAACAAAACTTGACAAATTTGGAAACATGTGGGTTTCATCACCACTCTTTATTTCTCGTCCAAAAACTCATGGTAATCATTGATTTCTTGAGCCTTTGAACGTCGAAAAAACCCGAAGTCGGCAACTTTACCGTCTATTTTTTTTATTTTTTTTAGCTCTGCAGGCTCATTCGCGTTCAGTCCGTGTCCTTACTTCTTCCTTGCCGTCGGTTTAACCTCATGTTTTCTTTTAACCTTCATATTAATAATATTATTTTAAGCGATAAAATACATATTTTTTTAGAAGCCTCAAAAGTCCCCAAATCGAGAGTGTATGTCCCCATGTCCCCTTCAGTGCCCCGAGATCCCCAAATCTAGGGAGAAATCCCCAAATCTGGCATCACTGATTGACGTCTATTTGATGCGCAATACTCTGCTCTTCACAACTTTTATTTTATTTGCCATGCTTCCTTAATTAATACTATACTTACTTCAAGAACCAATTAAGAGAAAAAAAATGGTCAATTTATAGTTTCACCCAACCAACGATTTTCTGATGCGCCTTATGTTTTTCTGGTGTGTTTTTGACGGCTTTGAAGTATGAAAAGCCTATTTTTGGGTCCACGACATAGCTAGTGCACTAGCTAACAGGTAGGATCTATCGCCACCCAGGGTAATCCTTGGGTAATCCGGGCAACCTTATCCCACATCTGGTGAAAACCAGGTTGCACTAGAAAGCTGCAACATTGCAGAAAATAACTAACTACTAAGAAAAAGAACACGTCTGGCAGTCATGCCCCGGCACCCGTCACCCCACCAGACGCCAGACATTCATACCCATCCCAAGAAGCTCCCCCGGGGAGAGGGGCTGAAAACTTTGTGGGGAAGGAAGGGTGGGAGGCCGAAGGCCGTGCACTAGCTATGTCGTGGACTCAAAAATAGGCTTTTCATACTTCAAAGCCGTCATTTTAGGTCCCCTTATAGCTAGTGCACTAGCTACCTGCCACTTGGAGACGGGGCAAGAAGCCCCCAACCCCCGAGGGAGAGGAGGGAACGTCAAGAAAACAAAAGGGACGAAAACACCACCAGGAAAGAAGAGGAAGGCACACGTCCGCCCCTTGGCCTCCCGATAACCAATGGATTACCGGGGCAACAATGAACGGATAAACAACTAAACCCCACACTTCATCCATCCTAAAACACAAGAAAGAAAAGCAGTTGCTCAATATATTACAAGACCAGAGTGTCCAACAACGCATGTAGCAGAGGAAGGCAGGTATGTGTTGACGAAACGATGGCCAAACAGTATGAATGTCTGGCGTCGGGCCGGGGGTGGCGGGTGCCGGCGCGTGACTGCCAGACGTGTTCTTCTTCTTAGTAAGTTAGTTATTTTCTGCAATGTTAGCTTTCTATGAGCCTGGTTTTTTCACCAGATGTGGGATAAAGGTTGCCCGGAATTACCCAGGGATTACCCTGGGTGGCGATAGATCCTATCTGTTAGCTAGTGCACTAGCTATAAGGGACCTAAAATATGTGTTTTTGAATGAATTGCTAACTGTTTCTGTGGCAATTTTTTTTTTTTTTTTTTTTTTTTTGCAAAAATGACAAAAGAAGAAAAAAACCTAAACAACCTAACCTTACCTATACCTAAGACCTAATCCATACCTAACCTAACCTAATCTATACCTAACCTAATAGTATGGTCACTTAGGCCGATTCGCTTCACATTAGGTGAAGAAGTATTTTGAGGGTCTTATCCTAAGCATTTTGTGCGCTGAAATCCGAAAATCGTAGTTTGGGTCACTCGTTAGCGGTAAGTTTTCGCGCAATTTGCAATTTGGCATTTGGCAATAAAATTGGCATTACAAATTGCAGAATGAGAACAGGACGTCGTAGAGCCCTCGTTTTGTGGACTCAAATTGAAGCTTATTAAGAGTGCATAGTTATTGTAGTACTCCGTGTTTGTATCTGTTCGCATTACTGAACTATAATGGTAACTTAGAGACAAGTGGAAAAAAGTGGAAAAAAATAATAAAGGAATAATTTTGGCCTTAATTTCACATCAAAAGTCCATGAAATGTTTCTGGCTGTATCTGTTCATCCCTAAAGGCACTACCGTCTGATTAATTAAAATGGTAACTTTTTCTCTGACTGTCCCCTCATGGTCGTATTTTAATGAACATACGGTAATGACTTTTCGCAATAAATGTAAATTTTCATTGCTATAATTTTTTAGAAATTATCGCTATAACCGTAATAAAATAAATTCTTTATTATTCGCACATTTTCCTTGCCAGGTCTCGCAATGAAATCGCGTGTGTTCCATTTGCGTGCAACTAACGGAGATTGTGGTCCTTCGACCTCGTACGCCCAAGGAGGATGTTCGGAGTTATGCTGGCCCAAGTGGGCTTCGAAAGTGCGAATTCGTAGATCCCCCAGAGGTCCTCTAGAAGGGACATTGGTCGTGGCCCGACAGTGCATTGAAATAAAATCCAGCCCACAAATTCGCGAGGCAGTCGGAGATGAGGCAACAGGACTTGCTGGCGGAGGCCGCCCACCCCGGACATTCAAGGTAAAGAAGAATTTTTTTTTTTTTTTTTCGAAAAATCTTTCGGACATGAACAAATTTGCTTTGATTATGGTCTAGTGATTCAAGGATAGGGAGCGCTAAGTGCGTGGCACTTGATTCCGGATAAAACGTCGCAGATATGATAAAATCTACTCGCCAGGCGAGGAGTGGACAAGCCGTGGGCCGCTTGGCCGCGAGGTCTTCCGTTCCGGTCTTCCTGGACAATGGAGAGCGCCGAAGAGATTCGCCGTCCAGGAGTGTGGCAGAGGATGGAAGACTGGATTCCTTCAAGAAAGCCCTCGGGGGAGAGATCCTTGCACCCAAGGCTGCAGATCTGAGTCAGCGGATCAGAGCCGACAGTCCCTTGAGCAAGTCTCCAGACGTTACGTATCAAGATGGTCCTCCTGCTTTTGAAACTACACCAGGCTGTGCGGACAGGAAACTGGGCGCGCACCTGAATACTGGAGGAGTTTCGGACGTTTCTTCTTCGCCATGAATCGAAGCTCCTACCCCGGTTCGTCCCGGTTTACGTGGCCAGGGTAATGTCATCGTGGTTTATGCAACTTGTTTATGGATGAGTAATAAGATAAATCATAGCAAAATCTAAGCCTAGCCAATTACCGTCGGCGAGTTTCTCCCGATTTGTGTAGGGCTAAAAAACCCGGTAGACGACAGTACAGGTACCATGAGGCAGAGGATGGGTAATGTCAACCGTGGGTTATGCAACTTGTTTAGGATGGAGTAATAAGATAAATCAAAGCAAACTCTAACCTAACTCATTACCGTCGGCGAGTTTTCCTGATTTGTGTAGGGATAAAAATATCGGTAGACGACAGTACCAGATATCATGAGGCAAGGATGATAATTCACCGTGGTTATGCAACTTGTTTGATGGATGGAGTATAAGGTAAATCAAAGCAAAGGTTGGTGATATTGTTATAGACTCAGAGTATTCATTGCATCGTCAATTAACATTTATACCTGATGTACCACTCTTATTTTGAGAAAGACAACAAAAGGAACTCAATTAATAGGTATTTCAAAACCTGATCAATAACCATGAATATATACAACCTACAAAGAGAAGACTACGACGATGACAAAATTTCGAGCTGTTTTGGGCGAAATTGATATCCAGGTGCTATTTTTCCCTCTGCTCGCTGACAACTAGAGAAGACCTGAGATGATGGTTTGAGTGCAAGGCTCTAAACCACGGAAAACAGTCACAGCAGAAGTCTCATTAAGAAGTAACAAGGTTTGTAGTAGACACATTACGTACCTACCAGTTTGCTTACCTTTTGACGAGGCTCTGTTGTGACTCTGTTTTCTTGGATTAGAAGCCTCTGCACTCAGCCATTTACCTCGTCTTCTCTATAGTGTTGTTAGCGGAGAACAGGCACAGTAATATAGCACTTGAATATCCAATTCGCGCAAAATAACTAGAAATTCCTTCCATCGCCGTAGTTTTCCCTTCGTAGGTCCACCCGCGGCGACCCCGCCTTATCCCGCCACAAAGCACCGATGTAAACACACCGTGACGTAGTATGGGTAGGATCCAATGGACCCTACCCATAACTACGTCACGGTTTCCATTCTTCATGGTTCCATAATACGTCATGGTTCCATTAGACAGCGTTCCCCATTTGCGCACGAAAACCTGGGTCCGAGGCGACGCGCGTATGACTCAGCAAAACCCCTTGAACTTTCTCTACAACCCCCCCCACATCCATTGGTGGGTACCGTGGTAGAGTTTCAGTTTTTTTTTTGTCAATAACAACAATGGTCGTCTTGGGCCCTATTATCTCTTTCGTGAAGGGTTTTTTCCCGCATGCAGCACGAGTCGGCAGATGATGTCAGACAGCCTACAAGAAGGGGCACTGGTGGAGAAAGCTGTCCCGCGATCTTAAACTTGATATGATCCCTGTCACATATTAAGTGGCTACATCAGAGAGGCTACGTCATGCTTCACCGCCTAGCGACATCCATCAGCTGTCTGGCTTATCCGGACTTATATGTACTTAAGACGTTAAGCTTTCCAAAGCATACGGACCACGGTAGGGATGGGCGTAGAGCACTCAATATACATCAAAATACTCATAACTTGAGTATATATGACGTTTTTCTGACTCAGAACTGAAACAGGGCAAGTATAGCCAATGAATTAGGCATAAAACATCTCCTACACTCGTAGTTAGTTTATTATGAGTTTGTTTATGGGGTGATGGGCCTAGTGGTGAACGCGGCAACCTCACCCAACCTCCTCGCTTCACCACCGGCGGTTAAGCTGCCACTAACCGCCCAGCATCATACCTGAAGTATAATGGCTCCTTTTCCTTAATAAAACCCCAAGCCCATGTCCATCCAGCTATGTTATCGGGAGGGGGGGGAGGGGGTGTTAGCCGGGTTTGTGACCCCCCTCCCGGTGTGGTTGTTCCCCCAAATGGTTATGAAGACCCATTTTACGAATAGAGAGATTATCAAGCGGGAAAAGATCACCCCTAGTGACACCGTAGCGCCACTGGCATATCTCGTACCAAATCCCGCGAGCTCCGGTTGTGAAATCGAGGAAGTTATAGCTAAACAGACCGTGGCCCTTTAAATCTTTCTGAAAGATTCTGCCCAGATGAGTAACGCCTCCTCTCTCTCTCTCAATCAATCTCTCTTCTCTCTCGCTATCATCTCTTCGCATCTCTCTCAAATCTCATCTCTCTATCTCTCTCTCAAGTCTCTCTCTTTCTCTCTCATCTCTCCCTCTTTCTCTCTCTCTCTTCTCTCTTCTCCTCTCTCTCTCTCTCCTCTCTCTCTCTCTCTCTCTCTCCTCTCCTCTCCTCTCTCTCTCTCTCTCTCCTCTCTCTCTCTCTCTCTCTCTCTCTCCTCTCTCTATCTCTCTCTCTCTCTCTCTCTCTCTCTCTCTCTCTCTCTCTCTCTCTCTCTCTTCTCTCGCTCTCTCCTCTCCTCGTCTCTTCTCTCTTCTCTCCTCTCTCTTTCTCTCTTCTCTCTCTCTCTCCGTCGTCTCTCTCTCTCTCTCTCTCCTCTCTCTCTCGCTCTCTCTCTCTCTCTCTCTCTCTCTCTCGTTCCTCATCTCTCTCTCTCTCTCTCTCTCTCTCTCTCTCTCTCTTCTCATCTCATCTCTCTCACTCTTCCGTCTCATCTCTCATCGTCTCTCTCTCTCCTCTTGCCTCGCCACTGAGTTGTTTGTAAACAAGAAAACGGGGTTTTTGGGGGGGGGGGCGTTCCATTGTGACACGCGAACCCAGAACCAGGAAACTGAACCCAACCCTGAACTGAAAGAACTGGTTCCTGGAACTTGGCCACAATGGAAGAGGCCTCTACTCATGTATGGTCCGCCAGCCTTTAAGGAACTGTACGTCAAAATGTTTGGGTGAATATATTTCTCCATTGATGCTGAAAGTTTTATAGATTGGTTGTGCGCAAGCTAGTATGATTTCTTATTCTATCAAAACCCATGATTAACTGCCTGGATAATATCGCTGCCATCCACCAATTGGACAATAAGGCTTTTTCCTGCGGGGATTTCGCTTGCAAGCGAAAAAATTCGATTACAAGCGGTCCTTTTATAGTGCCCATAATATATTTTATAGTGCCCAACAACAGTCGCTTGCTGCCGCAACAACAACAACAACAAATTCCCTTGGCGGGTCGGGCAATCATCTTCCCTGGATGAGTGAACAGCAAGCGAAATTGAGCAATCAAATTTTTTCGCTTGCAAACGAAACCCCCGAGAAAACGCCTGGGTACAACCGCCCGCCTGCCAAAGTACGATGTTTGTATATTTTAAACAGATTGACGTTCGCTGTCGAAGCTAAATCGCTTGTTTTACTTAGGTAACTATAACTAGGTAAACTAGCCCCTGGCGCCAGTAACATCCAAGAAACCATTGAACACTTGCTTGCTGCAGTGTCCCACACCTCCACTGCCACGTGTAGTCTACATCTCAAAATCCTCGCCCTGAGACGTTACCATTTTTTTTCTTCTTCTTGTGACCTTCATACATTTTAAACTGTCCTACAACTGTCGAAAATTGAAGCAGACGCGTCTACAGACGGACCGAAGGAAAATGTATCGTCCATTCACTGGGAGAGCCAGACAGACCATCGCTCTCTAACCTAAAAAAAATTACCAACTGTAATTCGAAGACGTATGGAATCATGGTACAATCATGGTGCCCATCATGTAAGACAGCAACAATTTATCATTTACATTTATCATTTTTCCTCTCTTCTATATTTCTTCCTTTCCCTTCCTTTCCTTTCTTTTTTCCCTTTCTTTCCTTCTTTTCCTCTTTCCCTTTTTTTCTCTTCTCCTCTTTTCTCTTTTCTGCTCCTGCCCCTCAAATCTCCAGGCGTTTCGCCGTTTCCGGCAACCGCCACCACCCCCAAACCCAGCTATAGGTAGTTAGGTTAGAAAAACCGTTGGTTTAGGTTAGGTTAGGTAGGTAAGGGTTTGGTTAACAAAATTCGGAGTACTTTGTGGGGGAATCACATGAGGTTATTTTTCAAGAAAATCCTGTGGTTAGTTTTCGGAGCTACAACCCATGCGTAGAGGCCGCCAGCTGCCGAAATCGGCGAACGCATGACAGGAAACCGACCCTGAGAGCACCTCGAGCACCTCACCTCGCCTCTCTGGAGGACTGTGGAGGTGTTCGTATTCCATTCTGTACATTTTTTGGGTGAATTCCTATGTAAGTTATGAACAAATGTACCAGTTTACATTTACATTTTTAAAGTAATTATAACTATTAACTAAGAGATTGTTTATTATTTTTAGTGTATTATGCCAAAATACAAGTTTTTATCGTGCTTGCCACAAGTCTTAACAAAATTCGGAACGCATTGGAAAAGATTGGCGGGATTTGCCAACATTGGCTCCCAGATGTCGCTTGGAGAATTTTAATATTTTGTGACTTCTTACCTGTTAAGAGTCACCTACTCTACTTCCCTTACTACTCTACCTACTCCTAATTAAATACAGTATCCTTTGCATGTCGTGCGCATAGTAATGATGTTGAATTGGATGAAAGTAAAAAAACAGAAACATTTGTACGGGAGGAGTTCTGATAAGATTTTCTCATGCGCGCGATCTGATAAGGCCAGGCTCTTGATCACCACCCACACCAACAACTGTAATATTTTTACGGGCAAGAGTATAATTTTGATGCGGGAGTGTATCTGCTCAGGTTTGTCTGGGGGGGTACACCGCAAAAGAGTAGAAAATAAGTGGTGCGGAGCTTAAATAAGGTATAATTTTACGTGTGTATTGTAGTCACAAAATACACCTTATATGTTGCAATTGGGTTATTATTTCGGCTCCTACCAAGGCTTGAATTTTTGTCGCAGAAACCAATCATTTTTCAGGGGCGACAAAAAACGATCTTCTATTCCAAGACGGTGCTTGGACGCAAAAACACGGCTTTAGGCTTGTATACTGAGTGCGAGACGCATCTACAAGCTAGCCCCTACTCGAAAGGCTTGTAAGTGCCCCTGCCCAAAATAGAGAGGGCGGGCGGAACGAAGGGCGAAGGGCGAGGACGAGGACACGGGTAACCCCATGTCTCGGTGGGAGATGCGTTTTCCTTTCTTGCTTTTGTTTGGCGGTTGAATAATGTATGAAATACTACATAAATAAGGAAAATTGCAAACAATGGGCCCCACATAACTAACGTCACGGTTTGTTTACACGGTGCATTGTGGGGATAAGGCGGGGTCGCCGGGTGGGTGGACCTACGAAGGGAAAAACTCGGCATGGAAGAATTTCGAGTTATTTGCGCGAAATTGATATTCCATGTGCTATATTAACTGTGCTCTGTTCTCGCTGAGAACCCTATAGAGAAGACCTGAGGTACTGGCTGATGTGCAGAGGCTTTTTAAAACCAAGAAAAACGAGTCATAACTAGCCTCGTCAAAGGTAGCAACTGGTAGGTACTTAATGTGTTCCCTACCACTTGCTTACTTCTTAATAGACTCTGCCTGTGACTGTTTTCCTGGTTTAGAAGCCTTTTGCACATCAACCATCCCTCAGGTCTTCTCTATGTTTCATCGAGCACCGGAAATAATAACACCTGGAAATATCAATTTCGACCCAAAACAAACTCGATATTTTTTCATCGGGGGGGGGGGGGGGGGGCGTAGTCTTCTCTTGTAGGTTGTAACACATTCATGGTTATGTAGTATTAAAAATATCTTATTAATTGAGTTCCTTTGTTGTTTTCCTCATATAAATTAGTGGTAACATTCAGGTTTAAGTGTTAATTACGAGCCAATGAATACTCATGAGTCCTATAACCAAATCACCAACCTTTGCTTTGATTTATCTTATTACTCCATCCTAACAAGTTGCATAACCACCGTGACATTACCCCATCCTATTGGTACCTGGGTATTCTGCCGTGCTACCGATATTTTTATCCCTCAGCAAATCGGAAAACTCGCCGACGGGTATATGCTAAGTTAATTTTGCTTTGTTTATCTTATTACCCCATCCATAACAAGTTGCATAACCAGGTACATTACCCATCCTTTGCCTCATGGTACCTTGTACTCTCGTCTACCGAAATCTCGTCTCTACTAATCGGGAAAACTCGCCGACGGTAAGGGTTAGGTGGTGGTACATAATGACAGAGTTTCGCAGGTCGTTACATAGACACGACTTTTTTCTTGGCCCTACAATAGGTGCTTGTTTTAATGAAGATAGTTTTTATTTTGGCGCAAACAACCATTAAAAAAAAAAAAAAAAAAAAAAAAAAAAAAGATGTGGATGGTCCATCGTTTTCCCAGAGACGACCTACTAATTTTTCCTGGCCTACAATAGGTGCCTTTATCTAATGGAGATACGTTGTGTTATTTTCCGGAAAACCATTATAAAAAAAAATCATGCACCGAATTTTTATGCCAGGTTAAGGTTGTTTAGGTTTCACTATATGTTAGGTTAGGTATCCTTGAGGTTAAGGTTATGTTAAGTTCTTAAGACCTAAAGGTTGGTTAGGTTATGTTATACTTAGTGGTTAGGTTAGTGTTTCATTCTCAAACCTATAAGGTTAGGTTTGGTATGTTGTTCTTTCAATTACTTCCTGTTATCTTAGACCCTGACTGACGGCCGAAGTTTTAGTGCTTTTATCTATTGGAGATATGTTTTTTTAATGGAAACGGCGACCATAAAATCTGTGATGAAATTTATTTTTTTTTTTTATAAAAATATGGGTTTTCCGGAAAAACAAACTATCTTCTTTAGAAAAGCACCTATTGTAGCCATAAAAAATTAGTCGGTGTCTCTGAAAACAACGCGAGATCCTCGTCCATTATTACCCGGGGTCTGGAATGGGGTTCTGGCATTTTATGCAGGAGAGTTACAATAGGAGTCTTGGTTGAAACTGCATATTTACCAATAATTTTTATTACAGTGGAAATACTGATGGTTATGGATAGAGAAAACTTTAAATTTCTTCAGTAAAACCCAAATTACTGAGGGATGTGTCTCTTGTTTTGGTATATTATGGTGTGACACCACAGTTTTTTGTTTTGGGGGGGGGTAACCTTTATCAGTTCATTTCAATGTATTAGAGTTCGGTAAGTTCCCCCGGTATTCTTCCAGATGAACACCGAATTACTTATGTATGAAAAATATTTTTTTCTGTGAGTTTTTGTGTTTGGATTATTTTGCTACCGTTTCTGTCGCAAATAATTTTTTTTCTTTTAGTTAGTAAAGGTTAATTAGGTATAGGTATGGTTAGTTTTAGATATGGTAAGTTACGGTTACGTGTTTGGCTCGGGTAAACCCGAGCCAACCAGCCAATTTTGGAGCTTCAGCCCCCGCAAAATGGGCTGCCGTCGGCACCGATTGGATTTGACTTGGGCAAGTCCTGTCGGAGATGTGAACGGCTTTTAGGGGACCATAAACTAACCCTTTTTTTAACTTATAATAGAAAATAAACGGTAGATAATGGGTTTTTTTTTTTTTTTCCCCCCTTCGCCATCATCTAAAATAATAATTAATAAGTAACGTAAGTGGAGAATAAAAGCTAATCAACCCGATAAATATTTTGTTTCCTCAAACTAAAACATAAGATAGATCAAGTAGGTCAGTCATATGCTTATATTGTTTGTTGATTATAGTTGGTGAGCAAGAGTGAGTGAGAAATTTATCGGTTTTAAGAATGAATGTCCCTCGCCTCACCAGTAACAATTAACTATAGCCGTATTAGCATTCATACTCAACCTACCTAACATTTTTTTTTTTTTTTTTTTCATATAGTATTATAATAGGCAACCCCACAACTAATAAAATATATAGTGAATATTCTTACCATATAAATTACGTTTAACTTATTTAGGTTAAATAAGCAATGTGGGAAGACATCTTAAGATAGGGAAAGTGATGGATAGGTGAGTGATAATTGTAATGTTTGATATTTTAATATTCAGGTTTAATAATTCAGCATTCAAGCTTTTTTAAATTTCCATAACCTTGGCCTTTTTTTCTTATGAACTGTTCGTGCATCTAACTAAAACCTGCAATATCAAACAATCACCTATTAAAAATAATAACTTTTTTCAGCTATCATGGAATTCTTGTGGGCAATGGAACCGACAAGGCTGCACTTTGAAAGGGTCTTCAGAGATCGGCTTGATCCTCTACTAGATTCTAGATTCAGTGACCAAAAACCACCACCTACGGTTTATTACCACCTCACCCTGCCCATGATATCCTGCCAGCCTTCTGTGAGGAGATGGGCACCACAGCTTTCCAACCCACCAATAGGAACTGTCAAGTCCCAATCCACCTCAAGTCTTGGTTTGCCCTGCACTTCGTTGCTAGTGACTCAGTCCGTGTGTTATGTGCCACTGTTGCTCTCAAGTTAGATTACTTAAATTCCCCATACTCCATAATAGCTGACAACAAAAACAGGTTAAAATCCAACTTAAGTAATGCATACCTTAATCAAAAGTACTTATGTATTATACTCGTGGTATTTCAAAAAATATCACTTTTCTTATTTCATCCACTGCTATTCTAATAGCTGCTCATCAGCTTCAACTATTTCAACTTAATTATCATCAAGAAATTATGTGATATGTCTTGTCTTTTCCTGTTTGTAATGAAAGTGAGACATAAGTGTTGAAATCATCATTTTGAATTTTAATATTATTAGTATCTTATAGTTTGTAAGTTGTTAATCGAAATGTAAGCGTAATTTTAGCTGTAACGTACAAGTGTTATTGGAAGTACTGAATCTAACTCAGCGACCTCTGAGTACAAACAAACAAACAAACAGAAAATGGAATTTTAGAATAATGCTAAATTTTTGTCGTATACCGTTCTTTATGGGCCTCCCAAACGATCAGGACCCCCCCTTAGCTGTAACGGGCTCTCTGAGCTTGCCACAATCATGGCTACACAGAAAATATTTACCTTGCACGCCAACCCCAACCCTCTCCTTTGCAAACTTTGTGTTACGTCACTGACAATGTCATTATGATTTTAATTATATTTTTAGACATTTGAGTAATTCCCCGTTTCCAATATCACTTCATACACGTTGGAAGCACTATTTCCCTAAGGCCCCTGCGCATTTTTTTATCTACCCTAACATAACTTCGGACAACCTAACACTGTTAAAAGGCTATGGTAAAAGATTCGTTACAAGTGACCCTCGCCATTTTCAGACGAAACTATATTTTTCTTGATAGAATATGCTGTTTTTACAAAGAGAATCTGACCTTTGTTTTTCGTGACAATCACTAGATTCTTTTTTTAACCTCTAGACCCCCCTGGGAAAAAACCTAGTGAACACTAGTTTTTTTTTCAATTTCAAAGTAGCTAACAAATGAACGGGACTGCGCGGTCATTTTCTTAAAGCCTGCCACACACACACACGGCGCGGCCTGTCCGCCGACAAAAAAGTGCGAGGCAATCGTTTCGCCGGACATACCCACACCACAGCCCGGCCGCCTCAGTGAAAATATACAGACACCACGTCGGGACCACCGGGTGTGACCAACATTAGCCGCTGTCCAAAACTGACTTGTTGGTGATGGCTGCATGTGCAGCCATATATAATCTTATAATAATACGTCAGACTATTATATGACGTCCATATATAATACCTATATTATCATAAAATACAATTATAACTGGTACAAATTTAGTCATTATCGGGCCGAGCGAGGGGCGGGCCGCGCGGAACGCATTTTCAAGCGCCGACTGGATTTTCAATACCGGCCGCTGCGACAGGCCCCGCCGGATGAAAAACACCCCCCCATCACCACCGCCGCCTCTACCAAGCCCTCTTTGCGTCGGCCGGACAGGCCGCCGCCGGTGTGGTGTGTGGCCGGCTTTAGACCTGACTATTTTTTTCTTTGCTAAACATTAGTTGCTTTTTCAGTATATTCTTTATGTCCGAAACCCATTAGTTTTATTTTTATTTTTGTCACCAAAACCTACGTTACGTTTCCATTGTTAACAATGTATCTCATTCGAAAAAGCCCTACAACTTGGCCGGAAATAATAAGCTAATGTCCTCAGAAAACAGAGAATAACGGAATTGTACGGAAACAAGTGAGGCCCGCCCGCATTCGCCAGCCGCCGAGTGATCCGCTCTGCTAGAATATTATGATAAAGAGAACCCTAGCTCTGCACCGCCTCCGGGACCATTATTACCTTAAACGAACTGAAACCTAACCTCCCCCTCGGCCCCTGGCGGGAGTATTAAACTCACCTGAACCTTAACCTAACCTAAAGGGTTAGGGGCTATCATAATTTCT
>JACEEZ010013387.1:132500-140000 GCA_016584305.1 Chionoecetes opilio
AATTTTTCATATTTTTTTCATCATGGCCAGGGAGTAACTTTATATTTGCAATTTTTGTTTTTTTTTCAGCTGGTGTTTTAGGTCTTAAAAAAAAAAGAAAAAGGGAGGGGGTTTGGAAGAAATGTTAAAGGCCCCTTGGGGATCTTTTAATGTTATTAGGGAAGGGTTGCTACCCATACTGCTTTAAATGATTTTTTAAATGACCTAGACATTTTTATTATCAGTGATTGTATTTGCCCTTGACAAAAAAAGAAAGGGGAAAATCCTAGTTTTATTTTTCCCCGTAGGTTTTTGATTATGTCCCATTATTTTTTTAGGTCCCCAGCCCGATCTTTTAAATCAGTTTTATAATAATTTTTTTTTTGCTGTTTTATTGTTGCCGTAATTTTTTTTCTAAAAGATTTAAAAAAATATTTTTATATGTTTAAAAGGCCCCTTTGCATATAGGTTTTGTTTTGGGTTTTTTCCTTGGTTTTATCAACCCTTTTTTAAAAGGTGGTGGGAATGGGGGGGCCTTTTAGCTTTTCTTTTTATTTTTTTTTGTTTTTAAAGGGGAAAATGTTTTTGTACAATTCTAAAAACCCCATTCATATATTTATCAAAAAGGGTCATTCACATCACAATCCCCAAAGCATTGTATTCCAGTTTTAAAATTTTCTAAATCACTTTGAAAAACAAAATTTTTTAAAAGTTCTAGTTTTCTTTTTGTGGGAAAAACACCGTGTTTTGGGAAATATAAAATATCATTGACTACAAAAAAAAGGTATAAATAGGGGAAAAGATTTACTAATTGGGGTTTTAAATTTTTATCCCAAAAAGTTAAAAAATTATCAAAAATTTTTAATCCAGAATGATCAATGATTGTGGGCCCCAAAAATTTTTGTTTTCACGTGTTGGTTTTTGATTGTGGAAAAAAGAAGTAGGAACTATGGAACATATTTATCAAAAAAATTTGGCATTTTTTTAAAAGAGAGAGAAAAAAAGGGAGAGGGGAGAAAAGAGAGGGAGAGAGAAGAGGGGAGAGAGAGAAAAGGAAGAGGAGAGAGGGAGGGGAGAAAAGAGAAAAGGGGAATTTAGGGGAGGGAGAGAGAAAAGAGAATACTTTTATTTAAAAAATTAAGTTTCTACGTTGGGGAGAGGAAAAGAGAGAGAAGGGGAGAGAGAGAGATGAGGAGGAAAAGGAGAGAGAGAAAAAGAGGAGAAGGGGAGAGGAGAAGAGAGAGAGAGAGGAGAGAGAGAATACTTTTATTCACAATTTAAGTACAAAAGTTGTGAGAGAGAGAGAGAGGGGAGGAGAGGAGAGAGAGAGAGAGAGAGGAGGGACCCAGGAGGAGAGAGAGAGAGAGAGAGAGAGAGAGAGAGAGAGAGATTTTAGTAGCTTAAATTACCTATGGGTTGTTTTGTTAGTCAGAGAAAACTAAGTCCAAGTCTGTGTCCTTATGGTAGGCCCTAGATGTCCTGGGTGAATATTGATAGCATCGATGTTGTGGGTAAAAATTCTTTACAGCAAATGTTGCTTCTTTGCATGAATGCACGAATGTGCTATGTTTTCTAGGCTTTTCACTTGCATTCTGTTCCTTATCATATTTTTTATCAAATTCAGTTGAGAAAATAATCTCCCTGTTAATCTGACTTAGTAGGAGGGAAGGGTGAAGGGAGGGTGAAGAGAGGGGGCAGTCAGGGAGCTCATGTCCAGTTGCCAACAAGTAATAACAAGGTCGATAAAAGCCTGTGTCCTTTAAGAAATTTACATGAAAAGCAGCCAACATAAACGCCAAGCAAAATAGAAACCAGCCAAAAAATCCGCCCAACCGCCAATGCGAAAAATTCCCCGCCGGGAAGTATAACATATCGCCCAATTTGGCGTAAAACCCGCCCACCTGGCAACTCTGCAGTGAGAGGGAAAGTGACTGACGCCGCTGCGACACGAGTCCACCTATCCACCTCGCCTCCACTCACACACACACACACGCACTTATCAAGTACTTACCGCGGATTGTCTGTTAAAGGCTATTTTACATAATTCTGCCTACAAGACGCCAGCGACTGACAAGTCTTATCAGTGTAGACTTCGTCTAGTTCATTCAGTCTACGCCACCATGACCATGGAAACAAGGGCCACAGCGAGAAACCATGCAGCCGACATTCCTCAACTCGATGACGAGTCATCTCCCGACCCCTCGCCACCAACTTCACCGCCGTCATCACTTTCACTTGGAGGTGCGGGACGAAGGTCTCCTTCCCCACCACAGGGTCCAGACGTCCTGTGCCTATTCAAATGGATGGAAGATACGAGACGTAGCGACGAGGAAAGGAGATGACGAGAAGAGGAAGCTAGGAGAAACGATGATCTACGACGAGAGGAGAACAACGCAAAATTCCAGGCGTTAATCTCCATGCTGGCACCTCGGAGCCCGCTTCCACCCACGGCAGCGAGTGTTTTACGCGACTCCTGCCGTGGCCACCGAGATGATAAGGCCTGGTGGATCGCCCGTGACGTCACACCATAAGGATACCACCCGCTCCGCTCCCCGTACAAGTTTACCTACCTAATATAATGTTTATCAGTATAAAAGATATACTGTTATCTTCGGAAATGTTTGTTCTATAATATTATCAAATAAAAAACCGTAAAACACACAAAGAAAATGCCATTATGAGACTTTCAAGAAATATGCATTAACTTAAACTCTTCGCCATTTAATATTTTGCTCGCAAACATTTTAAATGGAGAATATCAATAGAAGCGGAGTTTAATTAGCTTTCCATTGATATATTTCGTCTAGTGATAAATGAATTAGCGGCATGCATAAATTAGCGTTAACTAAATATAAAAAATCATGAAATCGGGTAATTTCCTACCTAATATATGTTTATCAGTATGAAATATATACTGTTATCTTCGGAAATGTTTGTTCTATAATATCAAATAAAAAACCGTAAAACACACTAAAGAAATGCCATTATGAGACTTTCAAGAAATATGCATGAACTTAAACTTTTCGCCATTTAATATTTTGTGAATTTTTTTTTACATGGAGAATATCAATAGAAGCGGAATTTAATTAGCTTTCCATTGATATACTTCCTTTTCTGATAAATGAAGTAGAACCATGCATAAATTAGCGTTAACTAAATAAATAACATAATGAAATCGAGTAAATTACCCGATTTCATGATGTTATTTATTTAGTTAACGCTAATTTATGCATGGTTCTAATTCATTTATCAGAAAAGGAAATATATCAATGGAAAGCTAATTAAATTCCGCTTCTATTGATATCCTCCATGTAAAAAGTTTTTTTACAAAATATTAAATGGCGAAAAGTTTAAGTACATGCATATTTCTTGAAAGTCTCATAATGACATTTCTTCAGTGTATTTTACGGTTTTTTATTTGATAATATTATAGAACAAACATTTCCGAAGATAACAGTATATATTTTATACTGATAAACATATATTAAGTAGGAAATTACCCGATTTCATGATTTTTATATTTAGTTAACGCTAATTTATGCATGCCGCTAATTCATTATTACTAAACGAAATATATCAATGGAAAGCTAATTAAAACTCCGCTCTATTGATATTCTCCATTTAAAATGTTTGCGAGCAAAATATTAAATGGCGAAGAGTTTAAGTTAATGCATATTTCTGAAAGTCTCATAATGGCATTTCTTTGTGTGTTTTACGGTTTTTATTTGATAATATTATAGAACAAACATTTCCGAAGATAACAGTATATCTTTTATACTGATAAACATTATATTAGGTAGGTAAACTGTACGGGGAGAGGAGCGGGTGGTTATCCTTATGGTGTGACGTCACGGGCGATCCACCAGGCCTTGTCTCGGTGGTCTCGATACCACCCGCTCCTCTCCCCGTATTATTTCGGTCTCAGATTGAGCATCCTACTTAGATCTGTAACACCGACAGATTCTCTGTCTGACACGAAGTACAATTAATTGCTAAAAAAANAAATTTATAATGGCGATAAATGGAGGTTTAGTTAAGCAATTCTTGAAAGTCTCATAATGGCATTTTCTTTGTGTGTTTACGGTTTTTTATTTGATAATATTATAGAACAAACATTTCCGAAGATAACAGTATATCTTTTATACTGATAAACATTATATTAGGTAGGTAAACTTGTACGGGGAGAGGAGCGGGTGGTATCCTTATGGTGTGACGTCACGGGCGATCCACCAGGCCTTGTCTCTCGGTGGTCTCGATACCACCCGCTCCTCTCCCCGTATTTATTTCGGTCTCAGATTGAGCATCCTACTCTAGATCTGTAACACCGACAGATTCACTGTCTGACACCGAAGTACAATAATTGCTCATCACATTTGCCGAAAGGTGTCACACAGGCAGAAGACTGTTGTTTACATTGGAGCTCCTCCTGTGACGTCATCAATAATATTCGTAGCCCTGTTGGAGGGAAGAAAAAAAAATCGCGCGCTTTTTACAATAGTCATGTTTTTACGGAAATAAGGCCTGGAAATCAATTATTTTTGGTGGATCAAGTGTTTTGAATGCACATTCAACATAATAAGCCAAAAAAAAAAAAAGGATCTGGACGATTACGTTAGGCATCTATCTGCTCACAATCTTCTATCTGATCGTCAGTACAGTTTCCATAATGGGCGATCTACTGGCGATCTTCTAGCTTTCCTAACTGAATCTTGGTCATCCTCCTTTAGGGGTTTCGGTGAAACTATTGCTGTTGCCCTTGACATATCAAAAGCTTTGATGGAGTCTGGAACAAATCTTTAATTTCCAAACTACCCTTATTCGGTTTCTATCCTTCTCTCTGTACCTTCATCTTAAGTTTCCTTTCAAACCGTTCTATTGCAGCTACTGTAGACGGACATTGTTCTTCTCCTAAATCTATCAATAGTGGTGTTCCCCAGGGTTCTGTCCTATCACCCACTCTTTTTCTATTATTCATTAATGATCTTCTAAGTCTAACTCAAAGCCCTATCCACTTCTACGCTGATGATTTTACCCTGCATTTTTCAACGTCGTTTATTAGACGTCCAACTCAACAGGAACTAAGTGATTCACGGAGAGATGCCACCGAGCGCCTAACTTCTGATCTTTCTATAATTTCTGATTGGGGCAAAGCAAACCTTGTTTTGTTCAATGCCTCAAAAACAAAATTTCTTCACCAATCTACTCGACAAAACCTACCAGATAACTATCCCCTCTTCTTCAATGACACTCAACTGTCTCCTTCTACAATGAACATTCTAGGACTATCCTTTACTAAAAATTTGAACTGGAAATCTCACATCTCATCTCTTGCTAAAACAGCTTCTAAGAAGTTAGGTGTCCTGTGGCGTCTGCGTCCTTTTTTTTCTCCCTCCCAATTGCTTGCTCTCTACAGGGGCCTTATCCGCCCATGTATGGAGTATGTCTCACATGTTTGGGGAGGATCCACTCATACAGCTCTCCTAAACAGGGTTGAGTCAAAAGCTTTTCGTCTCATCAACTCCCCTCCTCTGACTGACTGTCTTCAATCTTTAAATCACCGCAATGTTGCTTCTCTTGCTCTCTTCTACCGTTATTTTCATGCTCACTGCTCTTCTGAACTTGCTAACTGCATGCCTCCTCCCCTCCCGCGGCCTCGCTGCACAAGACTTTCTACTCATTCTCATCCCTATTCTGTCCATCTTCCTAATGCAAGAATTAATCAGTATCTTTACTCCTTCATCCCTTTCACTGGTAAATTCTGGAAAGCTCTTCCTGTTTCCATTTTTCCACGACTTAAATTTTTTCAAGAGAAAAGTAACAAGACACCTCCCTAACTAAATTGGCTCACCCCTCTTTTTTATTTTATTCCCTTACTGTTTTCTTTATTGGGACTGGCAACTATATAAGCAGGCTTTGAGTTACTCATTTTTGTTGTGCCCTTGGCCAGTCCTTTGTGATGTAAAAAAAAAAAAAAAGCCTGTCACTAGGTTTGTCGCCTGCGGGCGTAATAAATTTATTAAATCTCTCTCTCTCTCTCTCTCTCTCTCTCTCTCTCTCTCTCTCTCTCTCTCTCTCTCTCCTCTCTCTCTCTCTCTGTATAATGTGTGTATAATATATCATTTGACAATGATAAGAGGTGTGTGGCAGCCACTCCTTGGTGGCAGCCTAGAATCGGGTTTTAGGTAATGATTTATCTTTTTCTCGGTAAAATGCCAATGTTTATAACATCACACACCTCCAAGGAAGGTCCTGAATATCTCATTTCATAATTATCTTCTTCTTCTTTCTCTTCTTCGTCTTTTCCGTCCTCGCCGTGGAAAGCATGTTCTTAAAAAGTTCTTGAGGTTGATGAGTGTAGAGCCCCAGCAAACATGGGCTATGCGGGCCTGTGTCGGCTTGTGCCGGGTACGTATCGGCACCGGCGGCAGGGCGACTGGTTTCGGCAAATCGGATGAAGCCGACGTCGGCCCTGCAGCGGGAACTGTATATCGGGCCAATTATTGATAAATTCGTACAGGCCCAACACAGTCTTCCTTGACTCGGCCCAAGGATAATATATTAAGTGGATGTGACATGAATGGCCGGGCCGAAGGACTTAAGTAGGGTGCAAAGCTCGGATTAAGGATAATTGTTGATTATTAGGTGGCTGAATCGTAACCAGGCAGTCAGCTGTTGGCCACTCGCGCCCGTTGTCTCGTAGCCAATATTCAAAATATTTACCAGTGGAAGTGAACGGCCGCGGCTCTACATTTATTGCTTTCACAGGCCTCTCAGGCTGAGAATCGACTTCATCTACTCCACAAAGACTTATAAAGGTACGTAGGAAAGGGTGATGACATCTTAGAGATGATAAATGCTCAAATATATAGACAATTGACAAGAGTTATAAACAACAAGCCTCAGGCTAGAGTGAACGGAACGGAGCTGCTATTTTGTTGTGTTTTCACAGTTTAATTAGTACATGGTAAAATTCTAGAGTCGATATTATAGTATATTTTTGAGGGGTTCAGGGGAGTCGTTTAGGGGGGGAGGGAGGGTGAAGGGGCAGCTCTCCCCCACTTTATAATTACGTGTTAGAGATATCACAAGTGATCTGTGAAGGTCTGGAGGAAAACCCCCTGCTAATAAGGGCGGGAAAGGACTCTAGAATTGTACCGCTTCAGGGAGTTAAGTAACAAGGCTTGTACGTGGAGAAGATGTTTACTTGGTGATTGGGTTCTACTGTAATGCAGTTTAAAGCATTACAAGGCACGAGTTATAACCGTCCTCAAGTTATAGAACTGACAATTTGCAGCATTTCTAATCCCTATAACCCGACGGAAATGAGATATAACACATGGGGGGTCTGGAGGGGCGAAATCCCCCCCCCCCCTCCCAGCGAGGTTATAATAGGATAAGTAATCAATGCCCAGGCTAGGTTAGTTAACTAGCGGGGGGGGGGGGGTCTGGATGGGCGCAGCCCCCCAGTTATGTCAGGAGAATTTTGGTCAATAGAGGATATTGTACTAAACTGCAGTTTTA
>JACEEZ010013387.1:142500-161992 GCA_016584305.1 Chionoecetes opilio
CAGTGGCCTGCTGTACAGGACCTGTACACCAGTACTGGCCCTGCACATCTGACAGATGGTGGGAATTCTATTATTTATCCGATTTGCTATGGGTTGAGACTTAATACCTCTGGTCGTATATGTTTTCATTGGTTTAGGTAAACCTGGTAATTTTCTGATACATTTCGGTTATCTTTTTTCCTTAACCTAACCTAACCTAATTTACAGAGATTGATAGACTTTCAGGCTAAATTTTCCTTCTTCCTTCTGTTTAACGTCCGATTTTCCCATAATGTCTTTTGAAGTTAGACGATCGATGATACTTATCCAATTTTATTCTCGGCGTTCATCATTTAGATTTGCAGCATCTCAATATTCATGACTTGTCACATATAGTACATAGTACATGAATAGTGCGTGAGCAGGATGACAGCTCCCATAAGAGCCATAAGAGTCTTCCCTGTTATAACTATATGTTATGGGTAAAATTGACATATATATATATATATATATATATATATATATATATATATATATATATATATATTTTACATCTGTGCCTATAGCGCCTGTAGGCAGTGGTGACCCAGGGCTCGGATGGTAGGCTCTGGAGGTTCACTTGAGGGCTCTGATGGTTGGTCCTCGCCCGTGGTGGCGCAGGCAGAATTCTTATAGTGACGCCTGTGAGTAGAGGCTCATGCCGCCCCCCTGTGTCCTCCGATGCACTCGCAGTCGAAGGTAGAGTTGATGGGCAGCATGTGGGTGTTCTTAGGCCACTCGACGGTGCAGAAAGGTTTTGGGTTTCTTCGGGGATCGAACTCGGGTCACCGAAAACGCCAGTCGGAGACGCTAACCACTCCGCTACCTCCTCCCCATAATATATATATATATATATATATATATATATATATATATATATATATATATATATATATATATATATATATATATATATATATATATATAATTTATTTATCTATTTAATTATTTATTTATTCATTCATGTATTTGTTTATTTATTTCGTTATTTGTCTGTTCATTAATAGAAATTTTCCCACATTTGTCTGGACTTTTTTTCCACTTTTGTAACAATACAGTGATTATATTCTTATGAAAATTATATTTATATACATAATTATTGTTGTTTCATTTACAGTATTTATTCTTGTAGCATCGGCCTGATGGTGTATTAGGGCACACATTGTGAATTGAATTGCTGACTGCCAGTGCCAGACTGCCTCAACCACAGGCAAGACTGATATACTGCAGCCGAGACTGATGATTATGGCTTGATTTGAAGTAATAGTGATAATTTTTATTCTTTGTTGCACTATATTGGTCCTTAGCTCATACTGTAAGAGTTGAGAACCCATTCAATCCTGGCAACAGATTATTCCATTCACAAACCTGTGTTCATTTAAAAGTGGGGCGGTGTAGCGTGCCGACTAGCTGCCCTGCCCGGATAGCTACCCTGCCACGACTACGCACACGCTGCAGATGACGTCACACAGAAAAACATTGGCCACGCCTCCAGGACCAGAACATTATCATCAGATTCGCTTATTTAACCTAAATAAGTCTACAAAACTTAACCCAAACCTATCTTAAACCTAACCAAACCTAAATCATATCTAAACCAAGCCTTAACTTAACCTAATCAAACTTAAGTAACCTAATATACCTTTCTATTATCATATAAAAATAAATGTTTAAATTTGGTTAAGTTAAGGTTTGGTTTAGGTTTGATTTAGGTTTGGTTAAATTTTGGATAGGTTTGGAGTTAAGTTTTGTAGACATATATATTTAGGTTAAATAAGCGAATCTGACGATAATGTTCTGGTCCAGGAGGCGTAGCCAATGTTTTCCTGTGTGACGTCATCTGCCGTACGTGCGTAGTCGTGGCAGGGTAGCTATCCGGGCGGGGTAGCTAATCGGTGTGCTACATCGGCATTAGGAACGGTAAAACGATTCAACTGCTTTGTCGGCCTGCTTGTGGCACTATTCAGCTGCTATATTGGCCCACTTGTGGCACTATTCAAATGCTAAGTCGGCCTGCTTGTGGCAGTATTCAAATGCTAAGTCGGCCTGCTTGAGGCACTATTTGGATGCTAAATCGGCCTGCTTGTGGCACGATTCAGTTGCTGTATAGGCCCTCTTATGGCACCATTTGGATGCTAAATCGGCCTGCTTGTGGCACGATTCAGTTGATGTGTAGGCCCTCTTATGGCACTATTTGGATGCTAAATCGGCCTGCTTGTGGCACGATACAGTTGCTGTGTTGGCCCGCTTATGGCACGATTTAGATGCTATGTCGGCCCGTTTGTGGCTCAGTAGTGGCAATATTTTGGTTACGGATTGCCGACACAGATCTGACACAGAAACGTAACGTAACCGACACAGGCCCGGGGTGCAAACATGAACGCACAAGTTGTCGGTCCGCAGCCAGGCCGATAACTTCATTACGGTTTGCCGACTCAATGCCAATATGTCGTTTGTGATTTACCGACACTGATTTGATGCCGGCCCGTAATGACAATGTTTGCTGGGGCGTTAGTTAAAATATAATCTGAAATGAGGTCGGATGCATATCGAAACAGTGCACATGTGGTACACCTCAAACCGTTCTCATGGTCAGGGCATTGAAAAATCGTTTGCATCCGTTTGCCTCAGCCGTGCCACTACTGAAAACGCCTCTGCCTTTAGACATTACCATGTGTAGGTATAAAATATTATGTATCGTGTAATTATCCTGAGTCATCATCCGCCTGCTATGTCATTGACTAAATTACACATTACTTTTTTATGGTATGTCCTTAGTGTGTATTGTTAGCAGTTATGTTTGAGTTCAGTGCCAACGTGATACTCCTGCTTCTACCCAGTCGTTGATACTGCGTCTCACATTGAGCATCTAATATGCAATGTATAGAGATGTATATTTTTCATGCAGGCTGTATCATTATTGAATATTAGAACATATTCAAATCAACGAATATTTGTAAACATAAAGCACCATAGATTTAGATACACACAACCACTAGACATTCTCTGACCAGCTTAAGCAGAGGTCAAACAAAACGGTTGTCTTGGTCGTTTTGTTCAGTATACAATTTGTAAACGCTTTATTCACCTATCTTCATTTTCTTCTATCTACAATACACTTGCTTATGGTGCCCTCACACCATAGCGTATGGTGAAACCTATGAGTTGCGTGTAAAAATATATTTGTATACGCACCAAACGCAACCGAAATCAACAATTTTGTCAATTTGTAACCTATTCGACCTATGGGCTGCGTGTGAGTTGCGTGTGGGTTACGTGTGGGTTGCGTGTGGGTTACGTGTGGGTTGCGTGTGGGTTGCGAACTGAACTTATGATCTCCCAATATTTGCGATCATCGGCGTACGAGTTGCGTGCGAGTTGCGTGTGAGTTGCGTGCTGAACTTACGAGTTACGTTTGAGTTGCGTTCAAAACTTACAAGTTGCGTTTGACCTGCGTGCTAGTTGCGTGGTATTTGCGAATATCGGTCACGTGATAAAAACCTATAAAAGCGGAGCCGATTCAGTATTTTCTTCAGTACTGATTTGGTCATCGAAGAGTCAACATGGTGAAAGCTACCAAGAAATCAGATAAAAGTGACCCCAAAAGTGATGTCAAAACTACTGACACGGATCTAGAAAAGGCCCACTATTTATATAATTTCTCAACACGCATGTAGTACGCAACTAACACGCAACTCACACGCAACTAATAGGTTGGATACGCAGGGCATAGGTTGGGGATACGCTGGGAATAAGCACAATAGGATGGGGGTGCGCTACACACGCAACAGGATCGCAACAGGCACGCAACACGATCGTAACATGATCGCAACAGGTACGCAACACATTCGCAACATGTACGGTACCAAAACCTGGCCAGATACCTCAAATTTGGACCTGCGATCACCTGCGTTCATAACTTATGAGTTGCGTACCTGTTGCGATCGTGTTGCGTGCGTAGCGTCCCTGTTGCGTATAAATTGATCGCAGGCATTCGCAGAGAATTATTGAACATGTTCAAAATTTCCGAACTTACTCTGCGTGTGTCTGCGATCACCTGCGTGCTTGTTGCGTACTTCAAACCTATAAAACCTATTAGTTGCGTGTGAGTTGCGTTCGGAACTTATGACCACTATTTTTTATTCGCAACCATACGCAACTGGTGATCGCTATATGGTGTGAAGACAACATAAGGTGTGAGGGCAACATAATACATGCTCCTTGTCATCAGTAGGCCTACTGAGCTTGGCGAGTGTAGGTAGCACAAAACCCCCCTAGGACAAAATCCCCCTAGGAAAAAAACCCTAGGACAAAGCCCCCCTAGGACAAAACTCCCCTAAGAAAAAAAACCTGAGGACAAAACCCCCTGGGACAAAAAAAACAAGAACTTTTAAAATCATAATTTTTATTCTTATTATTTGTAGTGTATGAACACTTCTCTGAGATGTAAAATATTACATTCATTATATAATATATAGGTTTTGATAGATAGGTGTTGATAGGTTTGATAAGTTTTTACCTATAGCTACCGTAGATAACACTTAATTTATTCGCCAGCTGCAATAATGTCGCCAACCGCCAAATATTACGAATGATAGCATCACTACTGATTTGTATGTACCACTGAAGATGATACGCAGTAGTTTATATCATGACAAATTACACTATGGTTTTTTTTTCAGGCGACGACGACGGCGGGAGGACACTCAGAACATAAACACTAGATGGCGACCTTAGTGTAGCCCATTATCAACGTCGCCACTCGGTTGATATATTTGTGTAATTTGTTCATTTATAGCCATTCCATGACACAGATGAAGACACAAAATGACACAGACTCTCCAGATAGCCCCTTCTAACCTTCCTGAAATCATGGATGTAGAAATGAAAGTATTAACGCCACCATAAGTCTGTATATAAAAAAAGAAACTTTGTCCTGGCGACTTTAGTGTTATCTACGGTACATGGGATTTACGGTACTCAGGTAGACAAAACAATGATCAGGTGGAGTGAACAAACACAAAGAAAGATTGTAATATTTTTCATGATTACTTCAGTAATAAATTGCTTAAATTATATTTTTTCTTCTAATTTTAATGGTATTAAACTGAGGGGGTTTTGTCCTATTTCGCACTTTAGCTTAGGGGGTTTTGTTCAAGGGTTTTTTGTCCTAGGAGGTTTTGTCCGAGGGGGGTTTTGTCCTAGGGGGTTTTGTCTGGACCCCGGGCTTGGGAGATGAAATTATTATTTCTCAACGCAAAAAGCAGGTTGGTGGACCTGTGTGCCTAGTGTTTCGGTGGTGCTAGACTGCCATCAACCCAACGCTCGGTGTCTGGTGTCTTTGATCAGCCAGGCTTAAAAACTGGTCACGTAAAGATCATGGCCTTACATATAGGTATGCTACTGTACACTGTGACCCTCATGACTGTTTTATGATTTAATAGCACTGTCATTATCCATAGTCATATGTTATGATATATCATATGATATATCATCCATAGTTATCCATGTGACAAGCAATGTGCCACCTCACATAATTTCCCTACTAACGTCATTATGTGCATTTTGTTTTATTCTATATTCTTGTCCTGTCTGCCCTGGGTCTCGTATTTGGTGTCTATCAATTTCCTCTTGTTACTTTTTTTCAATAACATATTTTGCTCTTCTGGCCATGCCTATTCTGTGTGTGTATTAGTAAATGAATAGCAAGTTTACGTCCTCCCTGGTTGTTCTATAACAATGTAGATTGATTAGTCATTAGTTTATGTACATTTATACCGTAAGCAAAATAATTGTCATTTATTCTAGCAAGTGGGTTAGAGGGAATAACGCAATTTTACTTATTCTTTGTATCTGACCCACCCCCCTTTCTTTATTCTCTTACTGTCTTCTTTATAGGGACTGGCAACTAAAGCGGGCTTTGTGTTACCTCTTTTTGTTGTGCCCTTGGCCAGTCCTTTGTGATGTAAACAAAAAAACAAAAACAAAAATTAAGGGGGTTCTTCCAGGCTATGATATTAGGATCCTGAATAGGTATATATTATATGTATGTAACTAATTTATCAACTAAGCTACAGGATGTGTGTCGCCTGTCTGTCTGAGGCAACAACATAAGCTACAGGATGTGTGTCGCCTGTCTGTCTGAGGCAACAACATCTTTTGGGAGAGGGGGAGTATGGGCAAACACTAGAATAATACCTTTCTTAGTTCTACTGTAGTTCAATGCATTACAAGGCACGTAGTTATAAACATCCTCAACTTGTCCATCTGATTATTTGCGTGACCTGGAACTGTTGCCGATATTAATTCTGGTAAAATTCTAGAGTCCTTTCCCGTCCTTATTATTATTATTTTATTTTTCATCCGACAGGCCTTCACATATCCCTTCAGATACTTCTACAACGTAATTATAAAGTGGGGGAGGGATGCCCCCTTCAACCCGCCCCCTATGGACTCCCTAAAATAATATTACAAACCTTACCTAACCTTACCAAAAAGCTCCGATCTAATTCCAATTGCAGGAAAAAACTAAAATTTTACCTGGATTGGTTAGGATAGAGGTTAGGTTAGTCATTATTTATTCCCACACACAAATTTACCAATTTACCTTACTTACCCATCCATGTTTTGGCCTTAGTAGGTCTAATCCTCATATACGCGACCAGCGTCATTTCTTTCGGTCTCAGATTGAGCATCTAGATCTGTCACAGCTACAGATTCACTGTCTGACACCGAAGTACAATCGCTCATCATAATATTTGCCGACAGGTGTCAGACAGATGTTTACATTAGAGCCTCTGCGGGCGTCACTCTTCTGACGTCATCAATAACAGTCATAGCCCTGTTGGAGGGAAGATTTTTTTTTCGCGCGCTTTTTACAAAAGTCGTGTTTTTACGGAAATAAGGCCTGGAAATCAATTATTTTTGGTGGATTAGGTGTTTTGAATGTGCATTCAACATAATTAGGCGGAAAAAAAATGGGTCTGGACGATTACTTTAAGTAAAGCATTAGCTTATGACGCGTCGGTTGTACCAGAACCTTTGGAACTCCCAGCTACTTGTATTTCTTCGATATACAATAATACACTCGAAAACAAGCTGGCTCCTGTACAAACCTTTGATTCACTCGTCACTGTAGTGGACTATCCTGAATTAAAGCCTTCACTGTTAGGACTTTTACAACAATACCGTGATGTTTTTGCCATGCCAGGAGATTGTCTAGGCGTTACTGACCGAACAACACATCACATTAAATTAAAATCTGGTACCCAGCCGGTCTACATTCCAGCCTATCGACTTCCTCACAGTCAGAGGCAAATAGTCGATCGATGAACAAATAAAAGACATGTTGGAACAGGGTGTAATAAGAAATTCACGATCACCGTGGAACTCGCCCTTATTTCTCGTTCCTAAAAAGGACGGAAGTTACAGACCTGTAATTGATTTTAGGCGGGTAAATGAAGTAACTGAGGACGATAGGTATCCTCTCCCTGTTTTAAGTGACTTGTTGATGGCTCTAGGACCGGGTAATAAATTTTTCAGTAGCCGTGATCTTATAAGCGGTTACTGGTAGTACCGATGGCGCCCATGTCGAGGGAAGTAACTGCTTTCAGCACTCCCAGCGGACATTTTGAGTGGCTTAGAATGCCTTTTGGGCTTAAATCAGCTCCTATCACTTTTCAAAGAATGATAAATACCTTGTTTTCTGATATGCTAGGAAACAATGTATATGCATATCTTGATGATGTGATCATTTGTAGTAAGGATTCAGTCTCATTTTGCCACTTTAGAAGCTGTACTCCTCAAGCTTTAAGAAGCAGGTCTAAAAGCTAAAATCACGAAGTGTGAGTTTCTAAAAGTAAAAATTTCCTTCTTAAGACATATCGTCGATGAGGACGGAACTCACACCATGAATGATAAAATTAAAGCAATTCAAAACTTCCCGCAACCACAGAGTGTAGACAATGTCCGTTCTTTCATTGGATTGTGTGGCTATTATCGGCGATTCATTAAAAATTTTGCCGCCATGGCATCGCCTCTGAACAGATTGTTAAAGAAAGATATACCGTTTCATTGGAATGCTGCACAAGATAAAAGTGTTCAAGACTTGAAATTTTCCCTAACCAACGCACCTGTCTTGGCGTTTCCAGATTATAAGGCTCCTTTCATCATGTATACGGATGCCTCTGCCTTGGAGCTGTTTTAATGCAGCCTGACGCAAGCGGTAAAAATCGTGTTGTTGCATATGCGAGTAGAACCTTAAATCCTGCCGAGTCAAATTACTCTGTCACTCATCAGGGCAGACATTCAGAAAGAGTTAAAGGGCGCGGTGTTTAGCTTAACTAACTTCCTCTATTTGTACAACCCGGAAGTCGCGGGGATTCTGGTACGAGATATGGGAGTGGCGCTACGGTGTCACTATGGGCTTCGATAGCTGATTGGCTGAGCGAGTACAATTACGTCACAGCCTCGCCAGCGAATCACATAGTATTTCTCAAAAAGTTTCAGCCAATCACAAGGCTTCCACGCTCTCAGCTGTGTTTATAAACAAATTCATCATCCACACCAAAATGCTCCACCCTTCTCCCTCCTCCTCCTCCTCCACCTCCTAGCTTCTCCTCCTCTTCCTCCTCCTAACCTTTTCTTATAGCAGCCGGCAGCAGTTGTAGCAGTAGCAGCAGCAATAAAATATAAGCGGTGTTTTGTCGTCCAAGCATCGTCTTATATAGTACGAAGACCACTCCAATAACACTTGCTGAAATGTTTGTTACACGGCTTATATTTTATTACTGCTGCCACCACCACTACCATCACCACTGCCACCACTACAACTACCACCAACTGCTATAAGAAAAGGTAGGCTACTTCTTCTTCCTCCTCCTCCTCCTCCACCTCCTAGCTTCTCCCTCTCCTTCTCCTCCCCTCTTCCTCCTCCCAACCCCTTCCCACAGCAGCCGGCAGCAGTTGCAGTAGCAGCAGCAGCAATAGCAGCAGCAGAAGCAGCAGTAATAAAATATAAGCCGTGTTTTTGTCGTCCAAGCATCGTCTTGGTACGAAGACCACTCCAATAACACGCTGAAATGTGTGTTACACGGTTTATATTTTATTACTGCTGCCACCACTACCACTATCACTGCTGCCACTACCACAACTACCACCAACTGCTACAAGAAAAGGCTAGGAGAGAAGGAGAGGAGAAGGAGAAGGAATATAATTATATTATATGTACCTTGTCTGTTTCGCGGAGCTGTGCGTGGTGGTGTATGGTGTGGTGAGTCATGGTGAGATGCCAACATTCGCCACTCGACCCATCACCCCCATAACAAACTCATCACGAGCGGATGGCATTGTAATATGGCCTAATTTCATTTGTATACTTGCCCTGTTCAGTTCTTGAGTCAGAAAACATCATATATACTCTATTTATGAGTATTTTTATGTATATTGCGTGCTCTACAACTGCCTGGAGGCAGTTGTGTGATTTTGACAGCTCAACGTCTTTAACTACGTCATTAATGTGCCTGCAGAATGCCAAAAGTCGCCCAGAACAGCTGTTGGAAGTCGCTAGGTCGTGCAGACCGGAAGTAAGCCTCTCTGAATGTAGCCCCAGGAGACGCTCGCTGTTGTCTGGGCTCTCAAACATTTTAGGGATATAATCTTTGGGTATGATATAACTATATTTACAGATCACGCAGCCGTCACCGAACTATTTAAGGGAAGAAACCTTACCGGTAGACTCGCGCGCTGGTACCTAACATTACAAGAGTTTAATCCAACGTTTAAATACGTGCCAGGTCGAGCCAATGTAGTGGCTGACGCCCTGTCTAGTGGCCGGATTCAGCAAACTTACCAGCGATACCCTGTTACGAGGTCGAAGTTACTAGACCGCTACGAGAGATGGCAAAACTGTATTCGGCAACGATATTGTAAGCATCTAGTAAGCTACGAGGTCCATTGCCGCTGGCTAGCCACCAGAGGCGTCTCGTGTCGGCAACAGCCAATTATCTCCACGCTTACATGATGCGTGTGGGCTTACACGTGCTTTTGTTTAACAAACAAATTTCATTTAAAGTTCATGTATCATAACTCCATAATTGTGTAAATGATGTCTCAAGAGCTTATTTATCATTATTGGGCATCATAAAGGTTCGTTTTGCACCGCCTTCACCTGGTAAGAGGTACTCTAATTAACAAAAATATGACTTTTGCTGAAAAAAACACAAACAAAATAGCTGATCTGATTGTGTCCGTGTGTGATCTACACATATGCAAGATTCTTCGTCTTCTTATTGTCAGGATCTGGCACATTCACCTTTTTAGCATAAATCAATCAATCAATTATCTGTCAAGGAGAAAAAAGTGGAGAATTGGCTCATATTGTGTATGTCTAACATGACCAGTGTGGTTTGTTTGTTTGTTTGTTTAGGAGGCTAATGCTTAAGATCCATAGTGATCGTACCGCTGCAGCATTAGTGTTGGGGGAGGATAGCCACCATCCCGGGAGGGGGGTCACAAAACCACCGGCTAACCACCCTGGTACTCCATTAACTGCTGTGGTGGACAGGGGCTCGGGTTTTAAGAAAGGACCCCCTGGAAAAGTATTTTTAACATTTCTACTGTTATTTATAGTGTCTGCAAAACGAGTGTGAAAGGGTAGGTATTTGGTACCTGGAACTGTCGCCGAAGGAAATTCTCGCGACGTCGGCGATGTTCCAAGTTTTCATGTCGCGTGGTTCCTTTTCTGGCGACAATTCTAGTTCTTGATCTTGGTTAGGTTATGTTGCTAGTTGACCAATATCAAGGATTTTTAAAAGGTTAGGAACGTCCTTACCAGTGGAACAACTGTCGCCGAAAATTTCCACGTCGGCGGAAGAGTTTTCGGTTGGTGTTTCGGCGAGAGGTTTTCTATCCTCTCTGGGCGACAGTTCCATAAGCCGGCTAATGTGCAGTTAAACCATACACGATCGGTTGGTGGTTTTACTGACGTTTGCGTTCTTATCAGAAGGGAGTAAAGAATTATAACACCTACAAACAAGCCGTCGGAAGGAACCAGGTATTATTCTAAGTGTTTGCCCATACTCCCCTCACCACAAATCAGGCTGGGGACCTGGGTGAATGCGGATATGTGGCTTGATAAAAAAAAAAGCCCCAATGCAACCCACATCAGTTTTGAGTTAGGAAGTGTTCAAAAAATTCCCAGATCTACGGAAAATGTATTGGATTTTTATTCCGAGTCCAGAGACGTGTGAACCTGACGATCTGCACAGAATTGATGACCGAAGTGTCGGAGAACCCCCCCCCAACCCGCGATCGAGCGTTAGGTTAGATTGGTTAGGCTAGGATAAGTTAGTTGGTTTGATTAGATTAGATTTAGATTTGGTTAGGTTTAGCTAGGTTAGGTATCGGTGGGTCAAACCCCCCGCTAGGTTAGGTTAAAAGTTGGCTACGTTAGGTTAATTTTGGTATCGCAAATTTCTAGATATAAGGAAATTACCTAGATCTAGGGAATTTTAGCCCCCCTACACAACTCTTAAATACGTGGTTGCCGACGCATAATTTGTTCCCCACCCGAAAACCCCTCATTCCACACGTCCCCAAACTGTATGGGTGAAGTGGGAGAGTATGGGCACAACCACTAGAAATTTACCAAAAGTAAAATAAACTCAGGGGATCTGGGAAGGGGCGAACGAAAACTCCCACTGAGGTGAGGTTACGTGATCAATGCCCAGGTTAGGTTAGTTACCTAGCAGGGAGGTTCTGCGCCCCCCCACGCCCCCCACAGTTGTCAGGAGAGTATTGGGTTATAATGGGAACGAGAATACTGCGCAGTATGCTACCGGCCGTTTACTACTTATGTTTTGGATTTATTTTTGTTCAGTATTGCTGCGCAAGTTTAATCAACTTCGGTAACCTTCAAATTATAACATATTGTAGAAATTATATAAGCCCCCTAACCCTTAGGTTAGGTTAAGGTGCGGGTGAGTTTAATAACCCGCCAGGGGGCGAGGGGAGGTTAGGATCAGTTCGGTCTAAGGTAATAATGTCCCGCGGGCGGTGCAGAGCGAGGGTCTCTGTATAATAATATTTAGGCAGAGCGGATCACTCGGCTGGCCGAATGCGGGGGGGGGGGGGGGAATCACTGTTCAAGTACAATTCCAACTTCTCTGTTCTATGGACATGCCTATTATTTCCTCCCGCCAAGTTTAAGTTTTATTTCTTTTCTGAATGAGATACATTGTTATCAATGGAAACGTAACGTAGGTTTGGTGACAAAAAAAATAAAATAGGGTTTTCCGGAAAAAAGAATATTCTGAAAAAGCACTAATTTTAGGCCAAAGAAAAACTAGCAGGGTCTAGAAAATGACCGCGCAGTCCTCGTTCAGTTTTTATGCCTTACTTTGAAGAAATCGAAAAAAACTAGTGATCACAGTTTTTACAGGGGGGGGTTCCTAGCGGGTAAAAAAAAAATCTGGATTGTCAGAAAAACACAGGTCCAGTTCTCTTAAAACAGCATATGCTATCAGAAAATATAGTTCCGTCTTGAAAATCGGGGCGAGGGTCACTGATAACGAATCTTTTTCCCATAGCTTTTAACAGTGTTAGGTTGAGGTATTTAGGGTAAATAAAAAAATGCGCAGGTGGCCTTGGGAAATAGTTCTTCCACGGGTCTGATCTGAAGTGATATTTGTAAGGGAATACTCAAATGTCTAACATATAAGTGGAAATCATAATGGCATTGTCAGTGAACGTAACCACAAAGTTGCAAAGGAGAGATAGGTAGGGTTGCAAGGTAAATTTTTTGCGTGTAGCCCATGCTTTTGGCAGCGCAGAGAGCCGTACAGTAAAGGGGGGGTCATGATCGTTGTGAGGCCATACAGAAAATCGGTATACGGACAAAAATTCTCGCATATCTAAATTCAATTTTATGTTACTACGAGTCGCTGAGTTAGATTCATATTCCAATAACCTTGTGCGTACAATAAATTCACAACGCTTACAATTTCGACAAAAACTTTACCAACTATAGTATAATAATAATATTAAAAATCAAAATGATGATTTCAACACTGTAGTAGTCTCACTTTTATTTACAAACAGGAAAAGGACAAGACATATCAACATAATTTTCTTAGCTGATAATTAAGTTGAAATAGTTGAAGCTGAGAGCAGTTATTAGAATAGGATGAACTAATGGAAATGGTGAAATGGATGAAATAAGAAAAGTGATATTTTTGAAATACAATGAGTATAGTACACCAGTACTTGATTCAGAGTATGAATTACTTAAGTTGGATTTAAACTGTTTTTGTGTCAGCTATTATGGAGTCTGGGGAATTAAGTAATCTAACTAAGAGCAAACAGTGTCACCTAACACACTGGAATGATTCACTAGCAAAGAAGTGCAGGGCAACAAGACTTGAGTGTGGATTGGAATTGCTACAGTCCTCCATTGGTGGGTCTGGAAAGCTGTGGCCCAATTCCTCACAGAGCTGCCAGGATATCATGGCAGGGTAGCGTGGTAATACGTAGGTGGTGTTGGTCACCGACATCTAGACTCTAGAGGATCAAGCCCGATCTCTGAAACACCCTTTCCAAGTGCAGCCTGTCATGTTTCCATTGCCACAAGAATTCCCATGATAGCTGAAAAAAAGTTATTATTTTTAATAGGTATGGTTTGATTGGAGGTTTTAGTAGATGCACGAACAGTTCATAAGAAAAAAGCCAAGGTTATATGGAAATTTAAAAAGCTTGAATGCTAATTATTAAACTGAATATTAAATATCCTACATTAAACCAATTATCACTCACCTATCCTATCACTTCCCATCTTAAGATGTCCCCACATTGCTTATTTAACCTAAATAGTTAAAAGTAATTTATATGGTAAAAGAATATCACTATATATTTTATTTAGATGTTGGGTTTGCATATATACTACTATTATAAAGTTAGGTAGGGGTATGAATGCTAATACGGCTATAGTTAATTGTTACTGGGTGTGAGACATTTCATTCAAAACCGATAAATGCTCATACTCTGGCTCACACCTATAATCAACAAGCAATAAAGCATATGGACTGACCTACTTGATCTTATCTTATGTTTGGTTTGATTAAGCAAAATATTTATACGGGTTGATTAGCTTTTCTTGCTCCACTTACGTACTTTATTAATTATTATTTGTAGATGATGAAGAACCCATTATCTACCGTTATTTTTATTATTAAGATAAAAAAAAGGGTTAGTTTAGGTCCCCTAAAAGCCTACTTCACATCTCCACAAGACTGCTCCAGTCAATCCAGTCGGGGCCGGACTGCAGCCCATTTTGGGGGGCTGAAGCTCCAAAATGGCGTGGGTTGGCTCGGGATTTACCCGAGCCAAACCACGTAAACACGTAACCCTACCATATCTAACCTAACCATACTATACCTAACTAACCTTTACCTAACTTAAAAGGAAAAAAGTATTTGCGACAGAAACGGTTAGCAAAAATAATCCACAAACACAAAAAAATCACCAGAAAAAAATATTTTCATCAACCAAAGTGAATTCGGTGTTCATCTGGAATAATACGGGAGTAAACTAACCTAACTCTTAATTACATTGAAATGACTTGAGAAAGTACCCCCCCCCCCCCAAAAAAAAACCTGCTGGGTTACACAATAATAATCCATAAACAAGAGTTACCACACACCTCAGTAATGTTGGGTTTTTACTGAAGAAATTAAAGTTATCTATCCATAACCATCAGTATCTTCCACTTGTAATAAAATATTGGTAAATATGCAGTTTCAAACCAAGACTACCTTATGGTACTCTCCTGACATAACTGCCAGACCCCCAATTCCCGACCCCGGTAATAATGGACGAGGACTTCACGTTCGTTTTCAGAGACCCGATAATTTTTACTGGCATACAATAGGTGCTTTTTCTAAAGGAGATAGTTTTGTTTTACGCGAAAACCCATATTAAAAAAAAAATTAATAAATTTCATTCACACAGAATTTTTATGGTCGCCGTTTCCATTAAAAACACTGTCTCATCAGATAAAGCACTAAAAACGTGGCCGTCAGTCGGGTCTCAGATAACAGGGAAGTAAATTGAATAGAACAACATACAAACCTAACCTATAGGTTTAATGAAACCGAACCTTAACATAAGTATACCTAAACCTACCTAACCTTATAGGTTTTAATGAAACCTAACCTAACCTTAACCAATACGTATACCTAACATAACAACCTCTTATGAGGTTTTAATGTAACTTAAACCTAACCTTAACCTCTTAAGTATACCTAAACCTAACATTATAGGTGAAACCTAACCTTAACCTGGCATAAATTCGGTGATGAATTTTTTTTTATAATGGTTTCCGAAAATAAAACAAAGTATCTCCATTAGAATAAAGCAACCTCAATTGAGGCCAGGAAAAATTTAGTCGGTGTCTCTGAAAACGACCGCCGAAGTTCTCGTCCATTAAACCCGACCTTGCAAAAACATAAATGATCACAAATTAGTATTTCACACAGAACTTACCTTATTACCTTTTTCTAATAGCTGGAAACTTATCCTTCCCCTACACTTCTTACACATCCCTTCAGTTCCCTGCCTTTTAAAACTATTTTATAGCTGTCACAGGTTCCCTTTTCTCTACCAGTGTCCATCCGGCTGCCGTTTTATACTATATCTCGGCCGACGTGGTTAATCTAAAAAACTAACCTGGACATTGGCACCTATATTACTAAATGATCAAGCTATGCTGGTATTTCATCCCTGGATGCAGAAAACACGGGTAAAACCTGATTAAATGTATATATGGGCCTGTAATTATCAAGAATTGGAAACACGCAAACGACGGCGGCGAGTGTTCCGATCGGCGACAGTTCCCGTTACCCGGCTTCGACTATCGTTAAAGAGTCTTGAAGGACGTAGTTAATCATGCAACCTATGGATCTCTTTTAGGGGTACTTAGTTAACTTGGTGAGGTAATTAACAGATTAACCAACCAACAAAAAACACTTACGGGAATAATGGAGAGATGCAGTTAGTATTAATATTAATCTAACGGCCCCGGGAGTATCATAGCGAAATACTCGCAGGTGGTGGCAGCTAATTCCTAACCTAAAACTATTATCCCTCCCCTTAATATACCCCCTTGTTCAGTACTCTCCGTAGTGAGAAGTGGTCACACTACAATCAGATAGTGAAGTCAGAAGACTAAGTTACATCCTCCCGTCAAGTTGTAATCATTTATCAAATCATCCCCAAATAATATCATTCAAGTAACGTTGACGAGTTATAAATACCCCAGACCAGTTACCCCAATTTCCAGCATGACATTTATACATCCATGATTTCAGGAAAGTTAGAAGGGGCTATCTGGAGAGTCTGTGTTTGGTGGACCGAAGGCCCATCAATAGCCCTCCGCAGGAGCTAGCCAAAAAAGTCCGCCCGGAAGGCGGTTTTGCGGCTAGTACTAACATAACTGACATCTGCCTGCGTGTGTTGGAGATCCAGGCTTTCCCCGAGTTTCTATATCTATTTTGGATCAGTATTTTATCACTATTTCCTTTTCAAGCTTTGCATTATATATATATATATATATATTATATTATATATATATATATATCATATATATATATTATATATATATATATATATATATATATATATATATATGTATATAATATATATATATAGATATATGTATATGTATATATATATATATATATATGTATATATATATATATATATTATGTATGTATATATATATATATACTATATATATATATATATATATTATATATAATATATATATATATATATATATATTATAGTATAATATATAATATATATGTATGTATATATATATATATATATATATATATATATATTATATATATATATATATAATAATATTATATATATATATATATATATATATATATATATATATATATATATATATAATATATATATATATAGCGAATTAACAATGACATACCTTATATTCCTTAAAAAATCCTAAATATAATTTGAAACTGAAAGCTAATTCCAGATTCGTGTTCAGCATGCACGTAACCTATTAGGAACAAATTTTCAAGTAAATCTATGTGTATTTAAAAAATAGTGCATAATTGGCAATATTTTTTGTGCGACAGATTTGCTTGAAAATTAGTTCCTAGAAGTGTTCGGGCATGTTCAACACGAATCTGGAATTAGTTTCCAAGTACAACGATTAGAAGTTCCTATTTCAGCGCATTAACAAAGACATGCCTTATATTCCTTAAAATATCCATAAATATAATGTGAAACTGAAAGCTAATTCCAGATTCGTGCTCAGCATGCACTTAAACTATTACAAAAAAAATTTCAAGTAGATCTATGCGTATTTAAGAAAATAGTGCATAATTGGCAATATTTTTTGGGTGAGAGATTTGCTTGAAAATTAGTTCCTAGAAGTGTTCGGGCATGCTGAACACGAATCTGGAATTGCAGCCTGTCGTGTTCCATTGCCCACAAGAATTCCATGATGGCTGAAAAAAGTTATTATTTTTAATAGGTATGGTTTGATATGGCAGGTTTTAGTTAGATGTACGAACAGTTCATAAGAAAAAAGCCCAAGGTTATGGATATTTAAAAAGCTTGAATGGGAATTATTAAACCTGAATATTCAATATCCTACATTACCAATTATCACTCACCTATCCTATCACTTCCCTATCTAAGATGTCTCCCACATTGCTTATTTAACCTAAATAGTTAAAAGAAATTTTATAGGGTAAGAATATTCACTACCTATATATTTATTTTAGTGTGGGTTTTGCATATTATACTACTATAAAAAGGGTTGGGAAAGGTTGCGTATGAATGCTAATACGGCTATAGTTAATTGTTACTGGGGGCGAGACATTCATTCTTAAACCGAAAATTCTCACTCACTCTTGCTCACCACCTATAATAATCAACAAACAATATAAGCATATGGATGACCTACTTGATCTTATTTTATGTTTGGTTTTGATTAAAAAAAACTATTTATCCGGGTTGATTAGCTTTTCTTTCTCCACTTACGTACTTTATTAATTATTATTTTAGATGATGAGAACCCATTATCTACCGTTATTTTCTATTATTAAGTGAAAAAAAAGGGTTAGTTTATGGTCCCCTAAAAGCCCGTTCACATCTCCACGACAGGACTTGCTCCAGTCAATCCAGTCGGTGCCGACTGCAGCTGATTTTGCGGGGGCTGAAGCTCCAAAATTGGCGTGGTTGGCTCGGATTTACCCGAGCCAACCACGTAACCCGTAACCTAACCATACCTATACCTAACTTAACCTTTACCTAAGTAAAAGAAAAAAAGTATTTTGCGACAGAAAACGGTTAGCAAAATAATCCAAAAACACATAAAAACTCACCAGAAAAAAATAGTTTCGTACACCAAAGTGAATTCCCGGGGTTCATCTGGAATAATACCGGAGGAACTTACCTAACTCTAATATACATTGAAATGAACTTGAGAAAGGTTACCCCCACCCCCCCCAAAAAAAAAAAACCAACCAGCTGGTGTTACACCATAATAATCCATAAACAAGAGTTACACACACCCTCAGTAATGTTGGTGTTTTTACTGAAGAAATTTACAGTTTTACCTAACCTTAACCTTGCATAAAATTCGGTGATGAATTTTTTTTTATAATGGGTTTCCGGAAAATAAAACAACGTATCTCCATTAGAAAAATCACCTATTGTAGGCCAGGAAAAATTAGTCGGTGTCTCTGAAAACGACCGCGAAGTTCTCGTCCATTATAACCCTACTCTTGCAAAAACATAAATGATCACAAATTAGTATTCACCATCAGAACTTACCTTTTTACCCCCTTTTTCTAATAGCTGTAACTAATCCTTCCCTCACACTTCTTACACATCCCTTTAGTTCCCTGCCTTTTAAAACTATTTATAGTGTCACAGGCTTCCCTTTCTCTGACCAGTGTGGGATCCTCGGCTGCGTTTAACTCTCGCCGACGTGGTTAATCTAACCTAACCTGGACATTGGCATCTATCTTAACCTAAATGATCAAGCTATTGCTGGTATTTCATCCCTGGATGCAGAAACACGGGTAAAAACCCGATTAAATGTATATATTGGGTCCTGTAATATCAAGAATTGGAACACTCAACGACGGCGGCGAGTGTTCCGATCGGCGACAGTTCCCGGTACCCGGCTGCCTATCTTAAAAGAGTCTTTAAGGACGTAGTTAATCATGCAACCATTGGATCTCTTTAATGGTACCTTTAGTTACTTGGTGAGGTAATTAACAGATTAACCAACAAACAAAAAACACTCAGGAATACTACTGGGAGATGTACGTAGCGATGGGCAGGAGTGGATAGACGTGGGGGACCTGGATAGTGACCCGACCTGACTCTGACTGAAATAGGGTTAACAAAATCAAGGAGGTGAATGTGATGC
>JACEEZ010013388.1:0-10935 GCA_016584305.1 Chionoecetes opilio
CCCTTTTGGATGTCCCTGCATCTGTCTCCCCAAATTTCGTCATTGGAAATCCTACTTTTACTCTATTGAAAATATCTTGTTTTTAGCTGCTTTTTAATTGCTCATTAAATAAATATGTGCCATCTTGTTGGTTTCATTTTTTGATATTTTTACATCTTCGGGTATACTTGAAAAGGAACATATATCAGGAAAAAATAAAGAAAAAATCAAACATCATGAAAAGGGATCAAAAACATATCAAACCTTTTTAAATCAACCTTACGGATGATGCACGTCAAACGGCAACAGGATTAACAATTACTCGGGGTGAAAACAATCAAAATGCTGTCAAGGGGTAAATGAGGGCCAAATACAGTTACAAACCCAAAAGCGTAGTTTATTGTGGGTTTAAATAAAAGGGGCTTTACTCCATTTTGCCGTACTAGGAAAAATATTTTGGGGAAAGGGTAACATTGGTATAATAAATCAGGATGAGCGAACAATGTAGCTTGAACGTCATGAGTGGGTACTTAAGATTTCAATAATACCCATTAAAAATTTAAAACAATCCCCTTTAAAAAATCCCCCTGTGAAATTATTTAGCGCTCCCGATTTAGGGGGCGTGAAGGCGACAGGTGCCAATACTATTTTTTGGTCCCCCCAAATTTTTCTATTGGTCGCAGGTCCTTTCCTTCAGTTTTCAAAGTACGGGTCGTCGTCCCCCGAAATAAAAACGCTAGTGAATTTAAAACCGTCATACTCGCAGATACAAAGCTAAAACAACGCTGAAAGGGTAGATTATACATACAGTCATGTAATAAACTACTGTTTCATTTTCATGGCCATGAAAATCTGAAATGCTATAATTCGTATTTTTGGGCGGCGCGCTTTATTCGGTGGCATTTTACTGTTAGACCCCGTCGGGGGGGGGTTGTTTTGTTTGTTTGTTGTTTTTTTAGGGATAATTCCTCAGGGCAGACATTCAGAAAAAGTTAAAGGGGCACGGTGTTTAGCTTAACTAACTTCCTCTTTTTGTACAACCCGGAAGTCGCGGGGATTCTGGTACAGATAGGCAGTGGCGCTAGGGGTTGCCCCTATGGGTGATCTTTTCCGCTTGATAATCTCTCTATTCGTAACTGGTCTTCCTGCTGTAGTGGTCAAAATGACCATCAACACCGTTGTCACCATTATGTATGCCCACCTTGGGAGTGTATTTACTCTACAGTCCTGGTTACTCCGCTGCCACCACCCCACATTAAGTGGGAAAAATATATGAATAAACAAAAAAAAAGATTTAAGAAAATATGAAAGTACTGGTTGGAAACTGAATGACAACGCTTTAAATATATTTCTAATTATAATATATTAACTATTTACTGTCTCCATTATGTAGTTTTTATACATTCACAAGTTATCTTAATTTTAAGTCTTCCTTCCCTCCTAGCGATACGCACGCGAAATGCTCAAGTCTTTTATCCTAATATAGTTTACTATCTTTGGTAACTTCGGTTGCACTGTCACCACATTACGATACGCACATGTAATGCTAAAGTCGTCATCCTAATATAGTTTACTATCTCTGGTAACTTCAGTCGCACTGTTCCCACTTTAACGATACGCACATGTAATGCTCAAGTCGTTATCCTAATATAATGTATACGTGTCTATCCCACTTACAACTTTTTCCCTCTCACTTATTTTTCTATTTCCTTCTTTCTCCTTGTCCTCACACGGCGGGCTGTGACATGTTGTGGTTGCCCCCTCTGCTAATTTGTGACGCTTGGCCCCCTGGTCCGCCAACAGCATCCTACCTTGGGACCCTAAGTAATACACTTCGTTAGTCCTGGCCCACAAAAGGAATCACCAATAAGTCATGTCTACATCTCTAGTTAACAAACATTTCATAACAATACCTTTACCAAGGGCAGAATATCACCCCCCCACAGGCGATTTACTCAATGAACGTCGAGCTGCTTCTAAAATTATCCTAACCTAGAATCCCCGTTCTCACCTCTTTTTCGCAAACGTGTCTAATTACTACTGGTTAAAATTAAGCCTAACCAGTGATTCAGGAATGAGGCGTGGAGGAAAATTCCTGTTAGCTTATTGATACTTGTGTTTATTTCATCTCTTCCCCCTATTAATGTAATTTCTGGGCGTTACATAGCTTCTTCCCCCCCAAAAAAAAATTTCCTTATGCCTCAGTCCTTCATCAAGCTCCTCCCGGGATATCAAACTAAAATTAAAAAAATTATCATATACTCCCACATAATTTCATAAAAATTTTCTTAGGATCTTCTTCACTTAAAAACAAATATTCTCATCCTCATTTTCCAATTATTCCAACAAATTTAAAACAAAATGGAGATAGTATGTATTCTTAACTTATCACTTCCCTCACCAAGATAGATTTGACCATTTTGGGGAATACTCATTTTAAAATGTGATGACTCTACTACCTTGAAATGAGAACCTTCTCACTTCCTCTCTTATTTGTTATGGCCGAACCCTATGGGAGTCGAAACGGGACTCGTCCCTCTAGTCTGGAATGGTCATTTCCATTTTCCCCACCCAAATCCTGGGCGTAGGTGCGTGGGGAGAAATCAGACGGGATCTACTCCATACCCTCAGTATCTTGGGATAGGCTCACCTCCTGCTTGAGGCATACATACTCCTGCGTCTATCACCCATCGACAAGCTCAGAGCCAAGCACATCCTCGGGTCTTACGACTACCTAGCGGGTTTAGTGTTCAGTGCAAACTGTGTACACCCTCTAAAGCAAAAATAAATATTAAACCACTACAATTCTGTCTAGGGGACCTTCCTCAAAATCTCTCTTTCACTAGAGAGGGGTGAACTTTTAAATCTCTTTCTCTCTAGAGGTTAACACTTATCGCCTGTCATCAACATTGTTCTAGTATCTCCTCACTGGTCTCCTCTCTCTAGGTGGGGGTTGCTCAAGTTCTTCTTCTACAGCTACTATCTCTGCTGGTTCCAACAGCCACCATCTTGTCCTACATATCCCCTTAATTTGCTCGGCCCGCCCCGCTGTACATGTTTGCCGTCAATATATTTTCTAATACATATAAACCCTCCATCTCTCAATACTTCCACCACTTTGTATGGTCCCAACCACTTAACTGAAAGTTTTCTATTGGTGCCCGTCTCAAAACGTTCTTTTTACCCACGCCAATTCGTCTTTTTCCAACCTTTCATTTTTCCTTTTCACTTTAGCTTTCTCCCCGCCATTTTCTACCTCTCTCCAAATTTGTTCTTTTGATTATTTTCGTGTGCCACTGTTGTTTCATCCTTTTAGTCAATTTGTGGTAATTTCACCTAATCAACCTTGGAGCGTATCGGAAAAAAAATCATAGAAAGGTTGGGTACCCTTTGTCTCATGCACTGCACTATTTAATACTCTTTGAGTTTTTAAGAGATAATTGGGCCACCTATGAGGATAACCCTTGCATGGGTTTTTGAGAGAATTGTTTTCATTGTTCGGTGCATCCTTTCTGAGATACTATTACCTTGTGGATGGTAAGGCGTGGTGTATCCTAATTGTATCTCACATGAGTCCACACAACTCTTTGAATTGTTGTGACGTAAACTCCTTAGCATTATCCAAAAACAAGGTATGTGGTGCTCCAAATAAACTGACATATTCCCTAAAATTCTTACATATTTTTCGTCGGTCACCCTAGTCCTTAATTTATAAAAGGTAGTAAACCTACTATAATGATCTATTATGTTAATACATAGGCGGTATCCGTGGGCCCCCCGTTCCCATGTCTGTTATGTCTATGCTTATCCTCTCTAGAGGTTTACTTACTGATGGTATTTCTTGCCATTGTTGTTGGAGTCCACGCTACCCTTATGCTGTTGGCATGTCAAAGTTCCTCCATATTCTCTCACATCCGTTTTCAGGTAAGGCCAATAAAATAGCCTTCTGCTTTACTTATTTGATTTCCTCTGCCCTAAATGACCCGATTCCTTATTGTGAATTAATTCCAAAGCCGCTCGCTTCATTTTCCACTAGGTAAAACCCAAATAAATAGTGTATACTGTTTATCGAACTGTAGTTTAGTTAAATATAAAATTCCTCCTTCTTTTAAACGAATTGATCTAAAGTATTTCTGGGGTATTTAGATCTGGGTATTCTGCCTCCTTCTAGATACTCTTCATTTCTCCCCATCTACGGTCCTCTCTTTTGCTTTTCCCTTTTACTTCTTCTTTAGTTTTTCCTAACCACCTCTCTTCTACTTACATCGAATGATTCTTACTGGTCTACTAATTTGGTCTGCAAACAGTTTTTCTTTTCCCCTGCTTTATACCTATCTGATACCTTTTAGTTTCTCATCTCTAGGATCCATCTGTTCATCCTAGTTGACTTGGTTCGTTTTTTTAAAGACTGACACTAACGGTTGGTGGTCTGTTCTGATGATCACCTTGGTTCCCCACAGGAAATGATGAAACTGTCTGCAAGCTAAAACTATTCCAAAGGGGCTTCCCTATCTGTTGCTGAGTATCGCGTCTCAACTGGTTTTAATTTCTTTGAAAAATAGAGATTACTTGGGCTTTGCCCTCATCACTATACTGCATCAGTACTGCTCCTACGGGAGTTTGGCTAGCACGGTATCCAACACAAATGGTTTATTAATGTTGGCCTTGTTAAGATGGGAGCACTAGTCAGTTTATCCTTTAATATCTGAAATGCTTGCTGGCTTTCCTCCAACCATTTGAAGGGGTTTTATCTTTCTTGGTCAAATTAGTGATAGGCACTGCTATCTTAGCGAATCCTTTCTATGTACTTCCATAGAAACCTACCATACCTAGAAATCTTTCTGGTTTCCTTACATTAATTTGGGGGGTTTCATTTTATCTACGGCTGCCATTTGTCTGGGTTGGGTTGGAAACCTTCCTTGTTCACTAAGTGTCCCAGAAAATTAACTTTTCTTTGTCCTATTTTACATTTGGTCAGATTTAATTTGACTCCAATCTATCAGATGTCCAAATAATTTATCGATCCTTTCCATAATTTCTCGTAACTGGGTGCCACAGGATTAGTCATCCAGATAATTTTTAAAGAAATTTTCTTTCAGTAAAGGAGTTAAGTAAGATCTGGGCTAATTTGCGAGAGAAAATTGCTGCACTGCAAGTTAATCCAAAGGGAAGTCTTTTGAATCTATATAAGGATATCCCTTCACTGAAAGTTGTTAGCTCTTTACTACTTTCATCTAACAGTACTTGATAATCGCATCTTTCATATTTAGGGTGGCATAGTATTTCATAGCCCCGTACCGATTCACTAACTCTTCCAATTTAGGTAGGGGGTGTATATCAGTGGCTAATTGTTGATTCACCTTTCTATAGTCTAGACACATCCTTTTTTCCCCATTCGGCTTGTTAACCAGAAACTATAGCACTTAACCAAACGCAGCTGTAGAATTTTCTATTATGTCCTTCTCTTCCTTTCTCTCAACATTTTTAGCTATTATTTCTTTAGCTTTCCCCGGGATACCTATATGTAACTCCTCTACATGGTTTTTGGATCTAACACCTGAATATGAGCGGGTTCAGTTTTCATGGTGCCTAGTTCTCCTGCATCTAAGATAAATATTTTCATGGTGCTCTTTTATCAAGGCGAAAAGATAAATGCCTCTCCTGTTCACTTAAGTGTTCCAGTCTCCTTTTTCTAGAATTGCCTGTATTCGCTCCGGTCGAGTACCATTACCCTCGCTACCATCACTATCGGATAACATTGCTTTTACTCATCCTAGTGGTGAGACAACGTGTTTCGGCCGAAACTTGCTGTTCTTGAATTTCTTCTGAGTTTACTACTCTATATTTAGCTAAAATTGTACCAGGACGTAACTTCAGCTGTCCACTACTGTTATTAATTATTGGTAAAGATAGTTCTTTCTTTTGTAACCTGGACGCATACAGGTGCAAAATCTTGCACTTGTTTTTTTGTGTCCACCAAGAGAGTGGTTCCCTCTACCTCGTCCACTGACAATTCTAACCATTGAGTTTCTTTCTGGTTTTATGGTCACCCCTTTGTTGTATCCTTATATGACAGCTTGATTTATGCACCTCCTCTTCGCACTTTTCACTCTTAACTGCTCTGATGGTACCGATCGGTTGTTTTAAAAAAAATTTAAGGGGTAAGTTTTGGTTAGCCCCATGACTTTCTTTTGTTTTTTAAATTTATAGTTATTTCTTCTAGTCCTATTATTTTCATCCCTATCAGGGCTTGGTGGATAATACTGATCTGGAACGCTAACATCAACACTTCTATTGTTCTAAACTATTCCTAAGGGTATTTTTACTCTTACTTGACCTAAGATTCTCAACTCCTTGCCCGTTTAAAACCGGTTAAACTAGGGATGTTTTCTGTGGGTTCTTATTTTAAGTTGTAATCTAAAGCTGCATTCTTTTTTATAAGTGAATATTCGCTTTCCCGTGTCTATAAAACTTCCATGACGTGATCATTAAAGGCTAAGGGGATTATTGGGGGTTGTGTTTAACTAGTCACCGGGAAGAAACCTGTCCTCCCCGGACAATTTGGATTCCCTCTTCTACATCCTATTCTCCCGCAATCGAAACAAGCGTTGCTATTTGTCTTCCTTCGCAGTCTGCGGCTGAGTGGTTGTTCATTCTACAGTAGGGGCAAAACATCTGTGAATCCCTTCTCCAAGCTAACTCGACGGCTTCTGGTCGTTACATATTTTCAAAAGGGTTGTAATTTCCTTCCCATCCCTTTCCCTCTGTGCACGCAGTTCTCTAACCTCTGACTGACTAGCCGACAGTTCCTGTGACTGTTCCTGTGTGTTTTGGGGGGACTACTCTGGGAAGCGGTGTTATTTCTGACGGCTGTCCCTGGCTGGTTTTTACCGCGAACATTTTGTCGGTGTCCCCTTCCCATGGCAATGGCCCTCCCCGGTCTCCACTCTCTCTATGAATTTTTTTTAGAGGGGTTTGTTCATCCATAAAAAGTTCTAATTTCTCTTTACTGTGACTTGGCAATCCTCGCAATAGCTTTTTCTTAATGATTTTATCCCTACGGGGAATTTCTCCTGGGTATTTTGACTTCGCTTCCAGTAGGCGTATTTGCATTTGAGTTTATTGCAAAAATCTTGTGGATCTTCCACCAGTCATACTGGACTTCAGAAATACTGTTAAGGATTCTGTCGACATTATTGTCTGTTAGCTCATCGAATAACCAATAAGTTAGGGTGTTCCATGATCTAAAATCATGCTGACCGAGGGCATTCTGTATCAAAAAGGCTAATTGCGGATCTACTCTAGTCATAAGTATCCTCTTTCTCTCCTCCAATCCTCTGAACAACTTTTTTACCTGGGAAAGGAAAACTGTCAACCTTCCCTCTGCTTCGATACTTTGTAAATCCCCGAGGTTCAGTTTTGTATATCTCTCGGTTTTATTAATGATCTCATTGGTCTCCTAACTTCCTGCTCCTCCTCCTTATTTTTCAAAAATAACTCAAAAGTTTCTTTCGTCTTTGCTACTTCTTGTTCTAGCTGACTCATCCACTTGAATCGCTCGCATTGTTCGGGACGGTTTCGCCTCTCTCGTGTGTTACCCCCTTCCTCCTTCTTAAGCTCTCTACCCAAATTTCTTCCTTTTGGAGGAAATCCTCCAAATCCTTTACTGAAAACCCATTAAATCCTCCACCCCCCAAAAAATTACTTTACCGAAAATTAAAAAAAAATATCTTTCCCTGATTTTCTTAACTAGTGTTGGGCTTCTACGGTGGCTATTAAACTCACGACAGCCCTCTGAAGTTGCTTACTTTGCTGGGGGCGTCTTCCAAGCCTCAACACTTATTTACGCATTTTTATTTTCCTAATTACGGTGGGTTTACCCGGCCCTCCTAACCCTGCACTGCCGCCCATGGGCCCGATAGTTGTGTCCTATTACATTTACTACTTCTCATATATAAAACCCCTGCTCGTCCTACCGAAATGCACCCCGTCATACGCTAAGCCGTGTGCATAGGGTTTGGCGTTAAAGCTTAATTTCCTATACTGCGTTAGTTCTTTATTTAATTTATTGTTTATTGCCCCTGCTTATTTTATCATAATTTTCTTGTTATCTCTCCTAGCGTAATGGTCTGTTATATCCTATGTTCTATCATACAATCCTTATCTCACATCGGCACGTTGCCTGCAATGTTTCTACTACTTTCCTAATATTTTCCACTATTGCTTCCACCTTACTGTTGCCTTTAATATCATTACTGCCTAACCATAGGATAAATAACTCAATTCTTTCTGTAAAACTCCGTTGATCTGTCATCTACAAGGAAGGTTCTAGCCTTGCCTCCCGGCGCTCTGTAAACTTCTACTGTTACGTTAGGCTCATCCACCTCCACAGTCTGAGGGATCTGGCTATGTCCTACTAACCCCTACTCTATACATGGATATGACACCCGTGTACTGGCACTTGGCAAAAATAATTAACTAAAAAGGAGTTAGTTGCTCGTGGGTAAGCGGAAACCATCGAATGGATCCAAACCGCTGTCACCATTATGTAGTGGTCAAAAAGACCATCAACACCGTTGTCCACCATTATTAGTGCCCACCTTGGGGGTGTACTCTACAGTCCTGGTTTACTCCGCTGCCACCACCCACATTAAATGGGAAAAATATATGAATGAAAAAATAAAAGATTTAAGAAAAAAATGTTTAAATATTGGTTGGAAACTGAATGACAACGCGTTAATATATTTCTAATTATAATATATTTAACTCTTTACTGTCTCCATTATGTAGTTATTATCATTCACAAGTTATCTTAAAATTAAGTCTTCCTTCCCTCCTAGCGATACGCACGCGAAATGCTCAAGTCGTTATCCTAATATAGTTTACTATCTTTGGGAACTTCGTTGCACTGTCACCACATTAACGTACGCACATGTAATGCTCAAGTCGTCATCCTAATATGTTTACTATCTCTGTTTAAATTCAGTCGCACTGTTACCACTTTAACGTACCACATGTAATGCTCAAGTCGTTATCCTAATATAAAGTATACGTAGTCTATCCCACTTCCAACGTTTCCCTCTCACTTATTTTTCTATTTCCTTCTTTCTCCTTGTCCTCACACGGCTGGCTGTGACATGTTGTGGTTGCCCCCTCTGCTAATTTTTGAGCGCTTGGGCCCCCCGGGGCCGCCACAGCATCCTACCTTGGGACCCTAAGTAATACACTTTCGTTAGTCCTGGTCAACAAAGGAATCACCAGTAAGTCATGTCTACATCTCTAGTTAACAAACATTTCATAACATACCTTTACCAAGGGCGAGAATATCACCTCCCCACAGGCGACTTAACTCAATGAACGTCGAGCTGCTTCTAAAATTATCCTAACCTAGAATCCCCGTTCTCACCTCGTTTCGCTACGTGTCTAATTACTACTGGCTTAAAATATAAGCCTAACCAGTGATTCAGGAATGAGGCGTGGAGGAAAATTCCTCGTTAGCTTATTGATACTTATGTGTTATTTCATCTCTTCCCCTATTAATGTAATTTCTCACGTTACACTGCCATTTGGGGGAAGCAACCACCCCGGGAGGCGGGTCACAAACCCCGGCTAACACCCGATACCCATCACGGCTGGATGGACAAGGGCTTGGGGTTTTATTAAGGAAAAGGGAGCCATTATACCTTCAGTCTGATACGTGGCGGTTAGTGGCAGCTACCCGCCGGGGTGGTGAGGCGAGGTGGTCTCGGTCAAGGTCTCGGTGAGGTGCCGCCGCTCACCACTCGGCTCATCACCCCATAATAAACTCACCACGAGGGTAGGAGATAGTTTTATGGCCTAATTTAATTTGTATACTTGCCCTGTTTCAGTTCTTGAGTCAGAAAACATCATATATACTCAATTTTTGAGTATTTTTATGTATATTGCGTGCTCCTTACGCCACCCCTGCCGTGGTCTCTATGTTTTGACAGCTTAACGTCTTTAAGTACGTCATCAAAGTGCCTGCAGAATGCCAAAAGTTGCCCAGAAAAAGCTGTTTTGGGAAATCGCTAGGTCGTGCAGACCGGAAGTAAGCCTCTCTGATGTAGCCCCAGGGCAGACATTCAGAAAGAGTTAAAGGGCACAGTGTTTAGCTTAACTAACTTCCTCTATTTGTACAACCCGGAAGTCGCGGGATTCTGGTACGGATTGGCAGTGGCGCTACGGTGTCACTATGGGTTTATCTTTTCCGCTTGATAATCTCTCTATTCGTAACTGGTCCCTTCCTGCCATTTGGGGGGAAACCCAACCACCCCGGGAGGCGGGGTCACAAACCCCGGCTAACAACCCGATACCCATCACGGCTGGATGGACAAGGGCTTGGGGTTTTATTAAGGAAAAGGGAGCCATTATATCTTCAGTCTGATCGTGGCGGTTAGTGGCAGCTACCCGCCGGGCTGGTGAAGCGAGGGGGTCTCGGTCAGGGTCTCGGTGAGGTGCCGCCGTTCACCCCCTCGGCCCATCACCTCATAATGCACTCACCGGGCTACATTCAGAGGCTAACTTCCGGTCATGACAAAAAAAGAGGAGTTGCTTGAAGGTTTACTATACAAACTGTAAGGAGTATTTTAAAAAAGATAGATTTCCTGAGAGGGAAAAAATAGTGTAGAGGATTTTTATATAATAGCATTAACGAAACATGGTTGGATATGTCAGGAAAGGGATTCGATCCGGAAGTCGAGATAGCTGGGTATAAGTTATTTCACAAGGACAGAGTAGGCAGACGAGGAGGGGCGTTGCGCTTTAAAGCAAGAGATGCATTGCAGTGTTTTGTGTTAACAATGTTATAAAACAGATGACAGCATAAAATCTATATGGGTAGAGGTTACGGAGGGAACTGAGAAAATGGTTTGGGTGTATGTATAGGCCTCCAAACTTATGTAAAGGGTTCAGCTCTTTGGGGAAAAAAAGGGGGAA
>JACEEZ010013389.1:0-12500 GCA_016584305.1 Chionoecetes opilio
GGGAAGAATTTGGGTTTTTTATTTTTTTGAAAATTGTACTCGACGAGTGGGGGGGCAAAAAAACAACCACTTTTGTACGCTTCAGGAAGGAAGGCCCCATAATCCTCATATTGGCTTTATGCCCTGGGCAAGTTGCCCCCCTTTTGGAGGCCATATCACGGCTTCAATTGGAAAGGCGATTTGGTACGAAAATTAGGGCATATATTTTGTTCCAATGAAACTAACTACCAGATTAGGAAAGGATTTGATTTCTATTTTAAGGGACCCTCTGAAAATGTTTTTTAAGTGGGGACAGGGTTCTTATTCCACGAAGATAAAATTTCAATTTATTTGTTTTGTAAGACCGCTTTTAAAACCTCCGGGCTCCTTTATTTTGGAGTTTTCCCTTTTTGGGGCTCTTTTCCTGCTAACTTGAGGTTTGTTTTGGTGACGCTCTGATTCCACTGTTTTCTCTTTCAGATTTTGAAATTTTGTTAAGGGGAATAACTTCTGGAAGGCAACCCTTCCTTAAAAATTTAGCAACAAAACTCAAGAAATTTTTGGGGGGGTAAACCCTGGGAATTGGAGCAATAAAAAAGATTCCCGTGGCTGAAACTTTTCGCCTTTGAGCTAAAAAGATAATCCTTTTGTTCAATCCCAATTAAGCATTTCTGAAAAAAAAAAATAATTTTAATAAAGTTTTTTCAGTAAACAATACATACTTTCTTTGAAATCTGTTTACAAAAGTTCTATTGTTCCGGCTTCCAAAACTAAAACACTTCGCAATTAAAAGACGTCCTCGTAACGAAGTCACAACTAACGACCCGTCCTTTTAAATTGGGAAATTATTATTTTTCATTGGAAAGAACTTTTGATTTAATTATAAAAATTTATCTTGTCCAAAAGTTCCCCCAAAATATCCCAAGCCATCAAATATATCCACCGGGTAGGGTTACGACGGTTTTTGAAAAAATCATTTAAGCGGGAACTCACGGAGCATTTTAAAATATAGTTGGCGACTTTTACTTTCCCTAATTAATTTTATTATCCTCCTTTACTTGTGGGTAAACTTGAGTGTTGAATTTTTTGTGAGTCTGCACACTTTTTTCTTTAAAAATTTATAATCCCTTCACGGTTATATCCCTCTTCTCATATCAGCAAATTCCTTTTAAAGGGATATAGGAATATAGGTACGGTCAGGGGCTTTTTGTGGATACAATAAAAATTGTCCTCAGGATAAGTCTTTCACAAAAAAAAATCTATTAATTATTAATGATTTCTAAGTCATGAATGTTTAAATACTAAGTCAAATGATTGGCACCTTATTTTTTCAAGTTGTTGCATTAAATCCAATAAGGAATTTAAGGACTCACCTAGACATAAAATGACCCTAATTTTCGGGGACTTTGTTTAATTTTGATTGGTACGGATGACAAAATACACATTACAGAGGGATAACAGGGGTCCAAAATAAAAAGCGCTAAAACGAAATTCTTAAAAAGCCCTCTTCTTTTTAAGCATAATTTGGAAAAACTATTATCACATTTCGGGTTCGGTGTTTTACGGGGCATTTGAAAAAAGTTTTCCGGTGCCCTTTTTAATTAAAAACTTTTCTTTTCCCTCTTCTCTGCATATTCACTAAATTTTCCCAAAGGCTTGGCAGCAAATAGGACGGCCCAGCTTTTTCTGCATTCAAATAATAGGCACGGGCCCGACCCCCATTTCTCCCATCAGATACCAAAGTCGTCATGCTTCTCCACCCCCACACCCCGAAAAGTTCCACCACAAGTTGTTCATAGGACCAAACCAAACAGGTATGTACCTCCCTGCCAAGGCCCTCTAACCGACTTTCCATTTTTTGATTTGGGTGCGTTTTAACGTCATCATTCGGAGGGAAAAGCGCCACAAATATGAAAGAACCCAAATACATCTTTCGCAGCTTCCGGCCACAAATGGAAGGGAAAAACTCCTTTAAAAGCCCCTTTCAGGATTCCGCGATTTTATGGGCCAGGAAAAAGTAGCCCTGAATGCGTTTCGAACCCAAAAGTTTGAAAAAGGCGGCCGGGACCGAAGGCAGCCGCGAATCCTCCAAATGGAGGGAGGCCCCGGAAACAGTCTCCCCATCGAACGAACTAGGGCACATACACAGCAAAATTTGGAAAAGGTTGGGGCGGAAACCAAACCCAAAAGGAAAATTTACCCGCCAACCCCGGCCCGGACGGTTGATATGGCGATGCCCAGTCATCATTGCTTCTGGGAAAAAGGCACTGGATGCCAGAATCCGGGTGGGCGACTTGGACCAAGGAGCGACTTTGGGACAAAGACGTTGCGTTACGGAAATTCGGGGCGAAAGAAGAACCTGAATATTTTGATAAAAAGCGGAATTGGCGAATAGCGGGCCCCTTAAAGGGGGGATACAAAAGTGTTCCTAAGTTGAAAAAAAAATGCCAAAATCAGTTTTACTTTCCTGGCAGGGAATTGGGGGGAGCCCAACCAAATGATAAAATTTACCCCACACCGACCGGTTTAAAGTGGAACGCACCATAAAAATGTCTCTTTGGGCCCCGTTTAAGCTTGGGGCCTGGTACACAAGAACTAAAAAATTTAGAGGATGTTGGGGTTTAAAATTGTTTTTTTCCTCATAATTTTGATTTAAAGCGGTAATTAGCGCTAATTAGCGGTGTCTTAATTGGTATGCACCATAAAATTTGTTCTTAAGTTGATGATATATAAACAGTGATGATTATCTATCGATCCATGCTTGAATTGAGCTCCACTACAAATTATGATTAAACTCTTATCAGGGCCCCACGTAAACCTTTGACCGGTTCTTAAGTACGGACGCACCATAAAAATGTTCTTAGCGCTTGATTAAGCTTGCTGGTACATCATACTACAATTAGCACTTGTTTTAATTTTTCCACTCATAATTTTGTTTAAACCCGTAAACTGCGGATACCGTGTGACAAAAATCTCTGGTGTACGGGGGACTTTTGCCAGAATTCTTATAGTCTCTAAACAAACTGAATATGTATCAATGTATTCGCCATATATTTGTGCAACGGCTAAAAAAAATTTTTTGCTAAAGTTTGTGGTTATTCTATGATTGTACTTGCAAGATAAAGAGCGTGAGGTTTATGGAATCCAGGGTACAGCTCGTTCACAGAAAACAGGCCGCAAGGGGTCTTCCTCTCTAATCTCTCTGCCCACGATAGGGAGAGACCTGTCAGCCCCTTCACCTTCCATGCTGGCATGGGTCACTGAGCCTATATGTGACTCCTGGGTCATTCTCAGGAAAAGTAGAGTTGCCAGATTTCACCGGCCAAAAAATTAGCTCACCTTTTTGAATTTGGCGGCCGCCCAAGGGGCATACTCCCCGTTTTCTTAGTGAGTGCCCAAATGGGCATAGCCGCGCTCTACGGGTTAAAGCGGTAATTAGCGCTAATTAGCGGTGTTCTTAATTGGATATGCACCATAGATTTTGTTCTTAAGTTGATGATATATGATCAGTGTATTGAATTACAATAATAGAATTGCTAAGATGAGATTGCTAAGTTTTTTATTGCTAATAAAAAGAATTGCTCAATTCAAGCAGGATCTATCGATCCATGCTTAAATTTGAGTTTCCACTACAAATTATGATTAAAACTATTTTTCTGCCAAACCAGTGCGTTTGACACCAAGCCACCTTTCCGCGCAACTTAAGAATCGCCTTTCCAGACTCCCACAGGCCCCAGTGTACATTCCCCCACCCCAAACCTATTCCACTCGAGATTATGAATAAACCTCAGTGGGCTCCCGGACTATTTCAGGCAGGGCCCAAGGTTTTATGTATTAATGATACAAAAGTTCAGGGAGGGAAGCCACAAAACCCTTTTAAGACCTTGTTTTGGTGGGAAGTCCGACGTCGGTCGTAACAGGAACCCACAGCGTGAAAAGTCGTAGGTTTGGTCGTAAATGTGCAAAACTGGCCAACGGACTGCTCAAGACCGGTATTAGCAGAGGTCGGAAGTCTCCAGCATGCTCATTATTGCTTGGTATGCTATGAAATATCTTTTTTATAGGTGAATGTAGACAATGATGCATTTGGATGGATTTTATTCTATACTAGCCGCAAAGCCGCCCTCCCGCGGATTTTTTGGCTAGCTCCTGCGGGGTTCTATTGTGGGCCTTTGGGCCCACCAATAGAACGGTAGGGTTTCCCGGCCTTGGGCCCCCCACCTGTGTTTGGTGGGCCAAAGGCCCACCAAAAAAGGGACTCTCCAGATAGCCCCTTCTAACTTCAGGATGTAGAAATGTATTATTAACGCCAACCCATTCAACATCACCCCAACCCCCATTTCACTCACCCATTACCCCAATCACCCCCCACCCATTCAACTCACCCATTACCCACTCACCACACACCCTTCACTCACCCATTACCCTCACCCCCGACCTATTCCCTCACCCATCACCCATCACCCCCCACCTTCACTCACCCACACCCCACACCCATTACCATCCCCCACCCATCACTCCCATTACCACACCTACATCAAGGTTTCCTCAATTCTCGCCCACTTTTTCACAATTCTCGCTAATAGGCTGCTAAAAAAAAGAAAAAAAACAGTGATCGGATCATCCTATAAGTGGGCTTAAAACCTTCCCTGCTCGACCCGGTTCCAAAACGTGCCATATGAGGGGATTGTGCCCCGGGGGGGGAACGTATACCACAAAACACACACACACAGACAGACAGACACACTTTCGCTTATATTATTATAGATATGAGTAAAGAGATGAAATACAAGCAAGGACTCACCCAAACGTCTGGCAGCGCGGCCCTTTCGGCAGCAGCAGCAGCAGCAGCATGAAGCCCATGAGGTGGATATAATTATCAACACCAAGGGAGATGTCTTTGGTAATATTTTGTAGGGAGCGAGAACCCCTTGAGGAAGCCTATGATCCCTGGTGATATCCTATGGTGATATCACAGGCGTGGGAGCCGACTGTCTTCTTCAGGAAGGCACAGGTGAGGCGGATAACGGGGGTTTTTTAAATCAAAACTTTTGAGAGTGGCGGGTGGAACCACCAGCTCCTCCGCCACGATAGGTTTGGGCAGGATTAAACGTCTTATTACTCGTTATTATACAACTTAGTGATTATGGTGAGAGTTATAAAATACGTGTCATTATTAATCAAGTAAACAACGTGTGTCACCTTAAATAAGGGTGATTACCTCCGCCAACGAAGTTGGAGGGGTTTTGTTTTCACCCCGATCTGTCTGTCTGTCTACTGTCTGTCTGTCTTGTCTGTCTGTCTGTCTGTCTGTTTGTTAGTGTACAGGATTTCTCGAAAAGTTACGAATAGATTTGGACCAAACTCGGGTATACCAAGTCTATTTGGTATAAGAAAGAACTAAATTTTAAATTTTTGGGTGAAATCTATTGATAACTGTTGCCATGGCAACCAATTGATGAAATATTTCGGCCGGAGGTATGCGCTCATACTGAGTGCAAGCAAAACATATTTAAATAATTATATTTTAATATATATATTTTATATATTATATATATATATATAATATATATATATATATATATTTTATATATTAATATATAAATTGATGAAATATTCGGGCGGAGGTATGCGCTCTACTGAGTGCCCTCCCCCCCCTAGTTTTTAGATGTTATGATGAGGTGACTGCTGGCGGGGCAGTGAGTGATGGAGAAATTCTTGCCACGGGCCTCCCCATATCACAAATATTCACTATTTCAACCCACAACACACCTTCTACCACCAAAAAAACTAGCAACACAGGCTCCTTACTTATATATTTACTATCTGATACATTAAAACTCCTTAAAACGCAAGCATTCCGAATAAAACGAGAAAAATTAGTTGAGATGACGGGGAAAAAGAAGGGCGGAGGGGAGGCAGTCTGGCATGCCATTCTTGCCCGGAAATATATCTCACTGACTTGTGATTGGTCGATAAGTTTTAAAAACAGTTGTCATTGGCTGGTGACTGATTTTGAGCTTGATGACGTCAAATTTCTCATCTTAGCCAGTCAGGGCCTTCCCACGCGTTTACGACCGACTAAAGGGGGGCTTTGTAGCTTCCGTCGTAAGGAAAAGAAGTATCTAGGTCAGGGGTTTTCAACCTTTTTTTCCCCACTTAACCTTTTGGGTATTGTTTATGTCAGCCAGTACCCCTTTCCCCTTTGTGATAAGTGGAAAAAAAAAACACAGGAAAACATTCCCTTGTGTATATTTTTTAAATACTTAAAGTGAATTAACTACATAACCGTCATGCCATAACCAGCTACCAGTTAAGGAAAGAGCTGGAAAAAACCCCTTCCGACTACGTTATCATTACATCTGCTGTAAAGGAAATTTAAAGAGATGGCTGGAATTTCCTTTCCTCAACTAGTCTAGTCAGCCGAGGAGCAGTTTTAGCTAAAGCACATCGAAGGTCGGCTCCACATTCATCGAGATCTTAGTTTTGATTTTATGACCAGTAAAGGTTTGGGAAAACTGGAAAAAAATTTTACAAAATCGAAGGCGAAGAGGCTCCTCTGCGACATGTGGATATGACTTGCTTATTTCACACCAGAACCTAACTAAAAAAATTTTTTCAAAGAGGGTCACAAGCACTTGAGTCATTTACGAAATCAATAAACTCTTCCTGAATGACATCATAACAGAAGCAACATCTGTATGGAAGGGTCTCTAATTAGCTTCAAATTAACTTCAGACACATCTGGAAAGTATCTCTTTAATTCATTTTGCAAATGAGGGAAAAATGCCCCCACTATTAAATTTGCCATTGATCTACAGTAGAGGTGTCCTGTCTGTCAGCTAGTGTTTCAAAAAATGTCAAATTTCCTTTCCTTACTTTTGTCTCCTACAGTTCTAGTTTCATTTGAAAAAATCTTCAATTTGTCAACAAACGTCAGTGACAGCAGCATCAGCTCCTTGCAAAGACTTGTTTAGAATATTTAGGGGTGTAAATATGTCAACAAAATAGGCAAGGTAAGTAACCCACTTTGGATCATTCAGCTTGCATGATAAATCTGAGATTCCTTCCGTTATTACGGCTAAATAACTCTTTCAGTTCGTGCTGCAGCTCAAAAACTCTCTTGACAACATTTCCACGAGAAACCATCGAAAACCCCTGTGTGGTACAAGAGTGTTTCATGACCGGAATCTAAATCCCGAACAGAGAAGTCTAAATAATCTAGTATTCAGAGCACTTGACTTTACGAAGTTGACCATCTTTACTGTGGTATCAAGCACCTCTTTCAGCTCAGTAGGCAGTGTCTTGGATGCTAAAGCTTGCCTGTGTATCATGCAGTGCATGTGTTTTGCCTTACTGTTAACAGCTGTAAATTTTTGTCTTAAATCCTGACTGATTGCCTAGCATGGGAGGAGCTCCATCTGTTGTGCAGCCAATAAATTTTTTCCCCTTTAGTCCCTCAGATTCAAAGAAAGAATTGACAAGTTCAAATATATCTGCTCCCGTAGTTGAAGCTTTAAGAGGATGACAAAAAAAAAATTCTTTCCCTTTAAAAATTTTTATCTTTGATGTACCTCGTGAATGCCAGCAACTGAGCACAGTTAGCCTGTCTGTCGTTTCACCCAACTGGAGAAAATTATTCCTAAGGGGGCTGTTTTTATCTCAGAAACCACTGGTCTTTGATATCTGTGGACATGTCAGAGATACGTCGCTGGACATGTTTAACTGACAAAGGCAGGGTGTCAAGCTTTTTAGCATATTTTTCCCCCAGCATAATTTTTACAATGTCTTTGGTACATGGCAGGATCAGCGTCTCCCAATGGAATGAGGTTTTTTCTGCTGAGCAATTTTCAGTGAAACTACATACGAAGCATGGAGAGCGGCTCTATTTGACTGATGAAAGCTCCTGAGTGATCCAGTTTTGAGCGGGTTAGCCTGTTTTCCCCTGCGCTAAAGTAGTCCAAATCTTTTCCTTTCAGCTCTGGGTGAAAAAACCGTGCAAAAAGTCGCGGAGCAAGCTTTGGGTTTCATGGCAACCGGGAGACAGTACTTTTGCACAGATGACACACTGAGGCATTTCAGTTCCATCTTTAATGATGACTGTGAACCCCAAAATTCATTACTCCTCACTGTAACGTCCTTTTTCTTCTAGCCTCCATTTCAACTGCGCTGCTATAGTCTGCAACACAAATTATACGTATTCTAAGGAGCTTTCGCATATAATAAATTGCAATATATTTAAATTAAGAAAAAAATTTCTGAAAAAACATTAATTAAGCAGTGTAATGAAAAAAGTACCCCCCAAAAAGTTAACGCCAGAAATTGAAGAGTAAATAAAAAAAAATGGGACGTGAATATTTACAAAGTTTGCTGTAACATAAAAAAGCCACACCTGAAAGCCCACACCGCTCATGTTATTAGAAATTCAGAAAAAAAATACTGTAAAAACTCGTAAAATCGCACAAGTTATCACAATAAAGTACTCGTATTATGTAAAAACTGCAAAAAAAACAGACCACTAACAATGAAACACTCGCACTCTAGCCCACTCGGTCATGACTCCCTCACTCATTCACTTGTTCAGCTCACTTCTGCACACTGTCACACCCTGGGCAGCAAGCACGTGCCATCACCACACAAACACACACAATACACACACAATTAAAACGAAGTGTTTCATTGTTCGTATGCAATATGATAATAATCTAAACTTATAGTATAAAATGCGCACATACTCAACCCCACCCAACCAGACGACATAAACGTGCATACAAACACGAATATTAGTCCCATTTTTCCTTTAGCTAACTTCAAACAAAAATTTCGATACATAACAACACCAAAATTAACATACCATTCCCCACCTTACACCTGCCACACCACGCCCACATCACCACGTCACACCATACTCCACACCGCACCACACATCACAAACCTAGCCACATCACAAAATCACATCACACCGAAACCACGTCATGCCACACTATACCCAAAATTAATTTACACCATGTATCGCTGCCGTCACACAGCACCACTTCGCAAAATACAAAAAACAGTAGTGTTCTATTTTAATCAAAAATTTTTGTAACGAGTCTGGGACACATCAGTTTTATCCTTAGTAATGCCAAAATTTTTGCGATAGCAGGGTACTGAAATCGACAGAACATTCCCTATAGGCCTATGTATGTTTCAGTAAAAAGTAGCCACAGAGAGACCAACTGGCCCAGCCCGCAACAGTTCCGACTGGAGAGTTGGGGGCGTGTACCTGACAGCAGTTTGCGTCTCTATCCCTGTCCAATCTCGTACAAGTCAGGGGGGTGGTCAGTCACCCCTCACACGCAGGGTTGCCACTCCATGGGGTTTTTCCCAAGATCTTGGGATTCTGGAGCCGTCTTGGGATCTTTGGGGTTTTTATTGAAAGAGCTAGATATCTTGGGATTTTAAGGCCCCCCCTCCGTCCATCCACTCCCACATCCCCTCCCTTACTGCTCTTATCCCTTACCTCCCACCTCGTGTTGCACAACCAATCCCTACTCCTTCCCCCCAAAAAAACCCCTCTCTCGCTCCATCCGCTCCCACAGCCCATCCATTACCCCCCCCTCCCTTTTTTGTCATTCCATTTGTCCATCCAATCCCTATCCCTTCCCTTTGGCCCATTAAAGCGCCTACCCCTCCCATGCCTATCTCTCGCTGTCCCCATGGCCTTCCCCATGCCATAAATCTCTACCTTCATACCAGACCGAAATGTTGCGCAGTCTTATCATAACTGCCTCTTTTTTTCTTCTTTTTTTGTAAATTTAAAATGATTCTTTCCCAAAACTACTTCAATTTCTAGGTGAAATTACCCTTTATTCAAGATTCTTAGTGTTATTTTACATTTATTGTAAACCTTGGGATTTTTTTGGCCCATCTTATGATTTTCAGGGGTTAGTCTTGGGAATTATGAAATTTTTGAGTGGCAACACTGCTCACACGGCCTGAAGCACGTATCAGCCGTACCCATAAGACCCGTGGAGAAGGGCGTACCCCCTGACAGACCCTTACGTACCCCTGGGGTACGCGTACCCCAGGTTGAAAACCCATGATCTAGGTAGTCGGAGAGATGGTCGTTGCTGGCGATAGACCTCCGTTGCTGGCTTCCCCCCCGGGGGGGGAAGCCCAAAAACACCTTATGATCTTTTTTTGGTCGGAAGTCCGACGTCGGTCGTAACAGGAACCCACAGCGCGGAAAGTCGTAGGGTTTTGGGCGTAAACGTGCAGACTGGCCAATGACTGCTCGAGACTGGGATTAGCAGAGGTAGGAAGTCTCCCGGGTCGCTTATTATTGCTTGGGATGCTATGAAATATCATTCCTCTAGGTGAATGTAGACATATGATTGCATTTGGATGGATATCATTCATATATATGAGTAAAGAGATGAAATACAAGCAAGGGACTCATCCACGTCTGGCAGCGCGGCCTTCGGCAGCAGCAGCAGCAGCAGCATGAAGCCCGTGAGGTGGATATAATTATCAACACCAAGGGAGATGTCTTTGGTAATATTTAGTAGGGGAGCGAGAACCCCTTGAGAAATCCTATGATCCCTGGTGACATCCTATGGTGCTATCACAGGCGTGGGAGCTGACTGTCTTCTTCAGGAAGGCACAGGTCAGGCGGGTGACAGCGGGTTTATACTCAAAACTTTTGAGAGTGGCGGTGGAGCCGCCAGCTCCTCCGCCACGGTAGGTTTGGGCAGGATTAAACATCTTATTACTCGTTATTATACAACTTAGTGATTATGGTGAGATGTTATATACACGTGCCATTATCTAAATCAATGTAGCACCGTGTGTCACCTTAAATAAGGGTGATTTATAGATGTTATGATGAGGTGACTGCTGGCGGGGCAGTGAGTGACGGAGAAATTCTTGCCGCGGGGCCGCCCATAACACAAATATTCACTAATTCAACCCACATACACACCTTCTACCACCAAAACACTAGCAACACAGGCTCCTTACTTATATATCTTACTATCTGATACATTAAAACTCCTTAAAACGCAAGCATTCCAAATAAAACGAGAATTAGTTTGAGATGACGGGGACAGAAGGCGGAGAGAAGCAGTCTGACATGCCATTCTTGCCCGGAAATATGTCTCGCTGACTTGTGATTTGTCGAGAAGTTTTAAAAACAGTTTGTCATTGGCTGGTGACTGATGATGTCATTACTCGCCTTAGCCAGTCAGCGCCTTCCGACGCGTTTACGACCGACCTAGGGAGGCTTTGTAGCTTCCGTCGTAAGGAAAAGTAGTATCTAGGTAGTCGGAGAGCAGATCGTTGCTGGCGATACTACCTCCGTTGCTGGCTTCCCCCCAGTTAGTTATGGTTAAATACAGTGATGTATTATCATGTACAGAGCGTTTTTTTTTTTAAAGCAGTCTTCCTTTTGCCGTTCATCCACAATGAGGATGTTATATTGTCTTGCAATAAGATAGTTGCTAATTTGCTAATGCTTCATGATAGATAAAATCATGTTAAAATATATATCCTTTCAGATATATTTGAATCCTGCAAAATTTGAAATCCCAAGTAGTAGATATCTAAAAATATGATATATGCAATCTTTTTATTGATTATAATATTAAATAATTTCAAGTTTATTGTTTAAATGTTTAAAAGTATTACATTTGAAATATTTGATAAGCATAACTAATAACATAATATGATTTACTAAAATTCATAATAGTTAGTATACACATATAATTTACATTCTCTCTAATATGAATCTTATAGAAAACGTTCCAGCAGAGACTATAATAACAGCAGGCCCGTAGCCAGGACTAGAAATTTTGGGGGGCTATTTCTATCGTAGGGAGTGCTATTTCCATCGTAAGGGGGGGGGGGGGCTCTTTCTATCGTAAGAGGGGGGCTTTTTTAATCGTAGGGGGGAGGGGTTATTCATATCATAAGGGGCTATTAATATCCATCGTAGGGAGCTATACTTTGTTTGTACTTTTCCTTCCACTTATATAATTAGAATGTCTTTCTACCTAGTTAATTAGTATGTTTTATTAGAGTTTATACTGCCGTCAATAACACTGTAGTCGCCACGGATGATTAATGTCACCAGGCGCCGTATATTACGAATATTAGCATCACTACAAACTTGTATGTGTCACTGAAGACAGGGCTACATAACCTAAACTACTGTACGTACATGCCTCTTCCGTGGCACATACAAGTCTGTAGTGATGCTTTAGTGGTGAAATTCGTAATATATCGCGCCTGGCGACATTCGTGCACCGTGGCGACTATAGTGTTTTCTACGTAGAATGAATGAATGTAGCTGTATAGAATAGTAATGTCTCAAGGAAAAGTAGTAAATCTGGCTTGAATTTCGTAGTTTTTTAACTTGTGTGTAGACAAATCCTATACGCTTCCTAGTAAAAAAAAATTGGTGAATGGTTTGGGGGGCTTATGAGTTTCTTGGCGGGCTAAGCCCCCCCATAGCCCCCCCCCCGTGGCTACAGGCCTGCTAT
>JACEEZ010013389.1:17500-23621 GCA_016584305.1 Chionoecetes opilio
GATGTCAAAACCCAAGAAATTCCAAAAACGAATCGAATGCGAAGTACTCATCGGTGATGTTGAAAAACTGGAGAAAAAGGGAGACGTCACCATCGATCCTGCCTTCAAGCAAGAAATCATCGCAGAAGCTTCCAAAACAAGAGGAAACTACAGAAGCAGCATCGTCGAACGTAAACACATTGACGCCGCGAAAGAGCTAACATCAGCCCCAGACATCACCATCAGGAGAGCGGACAAAGCTGCTGCATACGTCATCATAAACACCTCTGAATACCTCAACAAGATCGACGACATCCTCAGCGACACTACGAAGTTCGCAAAAATCAACAAAGACCCCACTGAAGCACTCAAGTTAAAAATCAACAAATTGATAAGCAAGAACAATTCTGCCAACACCACCATCAAATTTGGAAAGCTCTCTGGTGAATACGGCATGGGTTACTGCTACGGCAACATCAAGACACACAAGCCGGGCAATAAACTTCGTCCGATAATATCCCAAATACCGACGCCGACGTACCACCTCGCAAAGAAGCTGTGTGCTATCTTGACTCCATACGCACCCAATGCCTACAGCCTTCAATCAGCATCAGAGTTTCTAGACATACTCAAGACCCACAACGCCAGAGGTGCAATCGCTTCGCTTGATGTCGAGTCCCTCTTCACCAACGTACCTGTTGACCGTACCATCAACTACATCATCAACCGGGTGTATAACAACGACTCCATCCCGCCGCTTGACGTCCCGGAACCTGTACTACGGGGACTCCCCGAATGCTGCACTAAAGAAGCACCTTTTACCTCTCCCTGAGGGAACAAGTACCAACAAATAGACGGCGTCGCTATGGGCTCTCCCTTAGGAGTATTGTTGGCAAACTTCTTCATGGGCTGCGTGGAAGAAGAAGTATTCAAGAAAATAAGCAAGCCCGACATATACTGCCGCTACATCGACGACATCTTCATCAAAACGACAAGTCACTACGAAGCAAAAACAGCTGAAGCTCTGCCTACAAGATACTTCAGGCCTCACCTTCACCATAGAAAGCAGCTCAGACACATCAATGCCGTTCTTAGACGTCCTTGTTACGCAGGAAGAAGAATCTTTCATCACAAACGTCTACGTAAAACCACGAACACCGGACACTGCCTCAACGGAGAAAGCGAATGCCCACAGAGATATAAAGACTCCACAATCGGAGCTTACATCAGAAGAGCTCTCACACACTGCAGTACATGGCAACTTATGCACAAAGAAATCGAGCGATCCACTCAAGTCCTCATCAACAACGGCTTCAGCGAGAGAGACATCAACCGTCAGACTAAGAAAATCATGGAGAACTGGTACAACCCTAACGCCACAAAAAGAGTCAAGACATAACTATCTTCTACCGGGGCTTTCTTCTCCACCGCTCACCAGGAAGAAGAAAGAATAATATCACAAATCGTCCACCGTAACGTGAAACCTGCAGACCAAGAGAGGAGAATAAAACTACAAATCTACTACAAAACAAGAACACCAGCAACCTCCTTCTCCGTAACAGCCCAAGCCAGACGAAGGAGACAAAACAAAAGTCCCATGTCGTATATAGGATCACATGCAAAAGAGGAAACTGTGAAGTCCTCCCCTCATCCTACATCGGCATGACGACAACGAAGTGTCCAGACGTCTTACTTGCCACCTAACTTCCGGAGCCCCAAGAAGTCATCTATTAGAACAACATGGCATCATCATAACAAGAAAATTTCTAGAAAAATACAGAATTGGTTGACATGTGTGCAGATGTGCGGCGACTTCCCATCTTAGAAGCACTGACATAAAAGAGGTCAATCCCAAGCTTAACGTACAGGCAAACAAACCTACAAGCTCTACCGCATGAAAAGAACAAAAGCAAAAACAGCCTACTCACAAAAAGCCAAGCAGAAGACCACCAAACCAATCAGCAGTCTCCCACTCAAGACGAGCAGCAAAAGCTATCTACCAAGCAACCGTGCCTAATAGCTGCGTGGCAGGCAGCCGGCTATAAATAGGCTTCACCTCCATTCCCTGACAGGCCATGGGTGGCCACGGAATGACCGTGACCAGCCACCGCCGACGGCCCAGTCTTCCGCTGGATCCCCCCCCCTAACACACCTTCCAAACATCTGTCCTCCTCACGTGCGAGCTCACATGTAAGCCATGATGATGGCGGCGCAAGGCAACCAAGTTTAAAGTTCGAGATCCGGACCCTTGCGTCATACACAGACGGCCTCCACACCCGCGGGGGAGCAGACCGGTTTAAAACACCACACAAGGGGATGAAGATGTTTTTTTCGGATCGTCGTCGGGTTGTAAATTTTGTCGTCGGTGGGGAAGCAATTCGGTCGAAAGCTCTCATCCGTTGCTTCTCGATCAATTCGACTCTCCTTCCGTGGTTCGACAGGCCACATAAAATCCAATGACCCCTTCGCTCTACGAAGGTATCCTTCCCACCTTTGATTGCTACGGCAAACTTTTACTCCTACAATTCCACTCCGTTCTACTTCCCACCCCCTCGCACAGTCTTCTATCTAGCACTGCTGCATATTCTACCGTGTTCGGACGGGCCACATTAAATCCAATGGACCCCTCTGCTATCGGAGGTAATCTTAACCTTTTTACGCTGCTGCAAACTTATATCTACAATCCACTCACATCTCGCTCGCCTCCCCTCTATCAGTGTTCGGATCCCACGAAAAACTGTCAGGTCCCTCCGCTCACGGAGTCCTTCTTCCCTGTCCAATCTCGAAAAATAAAACAAAACAAAAAAAAACTTTTAATCTCAGACTTCTTTCACTAATTTTTCACAATTTCCTTCTCTGTTGTATATGTTGGACGCGGGGAGGTAGTGGAGAGATGAACCAGCCGCCGTGCGGGGTGCCGAGGAGTATCAGGGTGTGCGCGCGTACATGGCAATGACAGGAAAAAAAAAAGCAACAAAGACAATAAACAAACAAACAGCAACAACAAAAACATAAAAAAGAAAGAAGATAAGAAGAAGAAGAACGAAGGAAGATAAAACAAGTCAAGCGTGAGAAAGAAATCAAGAACAAAAACCAAAACTTGAAGAACTGGTGGAGGCGGGGGTGGGCGCGGTTGTCTGGGTGTGTCCGGAGCACCATCTTCCGAGGCCCATGTCCTGCCAAGCCGCCCCAAGTGTTTCTGTTTAGCTCGTGCGAGATGGGAAAGCGTGTCGTTAGGTCGAGATCGACTCACAACAAAAACACACAAAAAACATACAGCACCTGGGTCAAGCCCCGGAGACTTTTCCTCTAACTAGCCTCCTTTCTCTTCACCATCTATTCTTCTCCCTGTCCCCCACCTTCCCCATCTCCTGCTTTCTCTTTTTATATTCTGTATTCTATTCATCTTAATCATGCTCACCTCAACTCCTGAGGAGAAAACATCTTCCATATGCTGCTGAAGAAGGGTTCTTAGACCCGAAATCGCGATACAGCAAACATGACAAGCTACGGCGAAGTCATAAAAGTGATTACAAAAGAGAATAAGACACTCTTAAGACAGAGAAAATATCTTTAAGAAGATAATAAACGCTGAACTAGCTATCACTTTTAACGTATATATATATATATATATATATGTTATATATATTATATATATATATTATATATATATATATATTATATATATATATATATATATATATATATAATATATATATACGTATTATATATATATATATATATATATATATATATATAATATATATATATATATATATATATATATATATATATATATATATATATATATATATATATATATATATATATATGCACTATCAGTTTGGTGCGGGGGAGGGTTGCTGTCTGGGGCAAAGCCTCATCCAAAATTGCTGTCGTTGTGAATTTAGTGTACAGAGACTCCTGGGAACAATTTAAGACCATTGCCAGCCCTGGCGCTTTTCGCATAAATAATGTCACTTTTTACCAGGGTTTGGGGGGGATTGCTGTCGGGGCCAAAGCCCCACCCAAAATTGCTGTCGTTGTGCATTTAGTGACAGGGGACTCTTAGGAACAATTTGAGACCATTTCCAGCCTTGCCGCTTCGCATGAATAAATGTCATTTTTAACCTTTCTATTGGGGTATTTAAGGGTTAAGGACCCGTCTGCGCTCCGGCAGCAATGCTGATATTTAATGTTTGAGGGTCGATCTTGATATTCATGATGTCAAAACCTTTTGCCGTCGTTCACATTAATAAATGCTCTGGGTTCCCCACTCTATTACATACCCCACCCAGATCACATCACCTGCCACGACTACACACCGCATGGCAGATGATGTCACACTGGAAAACAGCTATGCAGCACGCCGTGCCAAGAAGTTACCCTATCAGCGATAAATTGTGAATATTAGCCATGACAGAATATAATTGGTATATGAGGCATTTGATTTTTTGTGAGCGCATGGGACGTATCCTGCAAAATAGTTTCCCTGCTGGAATCTATGTTTCCTTTAACAGTGGCAATGTTAACAGACCAGTGTGAGCTTAAGGCAAGTCTGTACATAGGCTACTGCATGAAGGACAATTAGGACTTCATCATAACACAAGAACAGTCAGGATTAAACGGTCCTGCATTTTCATTAGCTCTAAATTATACGTTTATGTTATACGCACATTCAATTTTCTGGTTCGCCTATATTATGCGTGCTGTAACATTAAGTTGTCGGTGGGTCAGTAGCTCAATATATTATATGTTATATCTTAATTACTACTCTACATTCAATGTCTCCACCATGTTTTACCCAAGATCAGAATTGATATATTGTCAAACAACAATTCAGCAAGGGAGCAGTGATTTAGCGTAAGGTTCTACCGTAAGGGTCGGGTAGTGTTCTAGTCAGGGGTACATTCAAGATCACCTATATGCGTGCTGAAAGATGAGGGTGGGCGTAGCCAATGTTTTCCTGTGTGACGTCATCTGCCGCGCGTGCGTAGTCTTGGCAGGGAAGTTATATGGGCGGGGTAGTAAGCTGGCACATTACACTGGCCGACCTTCGTCGTGTTCTCGTCATCTTCATCCGTCTTCAAGATAACAGCTCACGTCTTGTAATAGCTCCGTATTGTCCTCAAAACATATAGCTGGATCTCATAGCACAGATGCAGGAGGCTGTCAATATAACCTTATGTCTCTATAGAGAGCTAAATTATTATCTATGATCGATAACTCTGTTAGTTGTGAAAGAGTGGATTTTACGTGTGGATATATGTGGATGGTGTGTGAACGCAGAATGGGAATATAAGGAGAGAAGAGATGCTGAATCACGGCATTTTTGTTTGGGGCGCAAGGTCAGAGAAGGCTCGCCTGACACAGCATAAAACAACATCTCACTCTCTGTCTCTCTTCACTTCAATTTTTCTCTAAAGCTTCGTTCACTTGCTGGTATTACCATTTATCGTATGTTTGCTCCCCTCATTTATATTACTCGTTCATAACTTTCAGGCACTGTTTTACGTTGATGGGGTCATCCCAATGGTGGCATTATTTCATGTACACGATTTTGTTTACATGTATTTTTTCGAAGTTACAGACTTCACCCCAAAGAAAATTACAGACTCGGTGACCACTGTACACTGTTAGAAAAGAAGGGTAGAAAAAGGGTGTTTGTAGTGAGCAAATACTGCAACCCTTTTTCTACCCTACAAATATACCCTTTTGGAGCGACGCAAATATACCCTTTTGCAACCCTAAATATACCCTTTCGGAGGGGACGCAAATATACCCCTTTTGCAACCCCAAATATACCCTTTTCCAACCGCAAATATACCCTTTTTCAACCCCAAATATACCCTTTTAGAAACGAAAAAATATCTATTTGCAACCCCAAATATCCTTTTTCCAACCGCAATATACCCTTTTCCAACCCCAAATATACCCTTTTCAACCCCAAATATACCCTATTTCAACCCTATTCCCCCCCCCCCCCCACCATTGCCATTGCCATGATGATAATAATACAATCGCAATTGATTCTCTTTCTTCTGGTTTTTAAAGGGTTTTGGTTTATAAAGGTTATTGTACAATTTAATGGAAAAACTTGAACATTACAATATTAAAAAAAGATAAATGAATAGTCATAAAA